>JABACO010000008.1:5128769-5286269 GCA_013339895.1 Ephydatia muelleri | reverse complement strand
TTTCAAGTTCAATAAACTTATCGCATGTGCATTCATAATAATATTTATATTACATTAGTGCTGAATGAACAACAGAACCTGCAGGATCAGTTGAATTCGTAATGTCAGAGTTCTGTAACTATACAGTAGTTCCTAATGGAGCCAACCTTCTCACTAGGAAGTGAAGCACATCCTCACATCGCGTCGCCCCCTTCCCCTCACATTGCACATGTACTAGGCTCAAACAGAGTCTGTGCGCTTGGGGATTGGGGACATGCATGTTGATCATGGCCTGGGGATATGCATGCTGATCATGGCCTGGGGACATGCATGTTACCAGACTCTTCTATCTATTTGATGCAGATAGTACCAAATCCCAGTTGGCGCAAGTGATTGAGGAGAAGGAGAGGCTGCAAAAGGAGAGGGGTGAAGAGGTGTCTGCTCTTACCAGCAAGCTGCACTTGGTGGAGAAGTCCTATGAGGCCATCCTTCAGGTTAGGGCCTTGTTGGTGTGTGTACAGAAAGGGCACTGGCACTGTCAGGCTCTCTGTGCAATACTTCTTAATGAAACCACCAATATCCGCTTGCATGTATCAGACTTAGTGTACTATACGTGTGCTATATTTGACCTGTATGACATTATTTTTACTGATCATTTTGAATCAAATCAATTTGTAGAGCCGTACATAGGAATCAAGATCCGCTATGCTTCAGAATTTTTAAAAGCCTTAAAGATGATAAACTCTTTAGCGGGCAAAGCCAATTATTGCGGTATACATGTTGTGCAAAACAAGCTTTCTGCGTTGCAGAAAAACATGGTTTGCAAACAACTTACACTATTAGGACCAGGATCAATGTATTGTTGACTACAAAGTGTAAAGGGTTTAGATAAACAGAGTGGCTTTAGTATAGCACCTGCTGCGCAATATTGCTCTGTTGCCAGTGAAGGAGTTAACATGAAAGAATGAGGATGCATGTTCATTCATATGCTGCCTGTCGGGTGTGCATATTTTGCATCTTGTATCATGACTTTATTTATCCCCAAAAGGAGGCACTGGACTCACTGGCTGCCAAAATTGAGATGGCCCGGACTAAATGGGACGCAGAATCTCAGGCCATTGACCACAACACACTCCAAACGTTGCTTGCATTTGGACGCCCTGTGTCCGAGTGCTCCACCCCGCACCCCGGAACATAGGAGCTCTCACCGCACCACTCCTCTTCTTTTAGTATGTCTTCATTCTGTTCCTCTGTCAAACTACACACACACACACACAGCTTCTGCAGGTCATTCCAGCACAGTCTATCAGTCAGCATTAAATAACAAATGTATGATCGAACTGCATCATTTGGAACACACAAAATAGACCGTAACTAACAGTTTCACATTCAACATATGATATTAAAACAGAAAGATGACACTGAGGTGCCTTAAAGGCATTCTAGGACTCTTAAAGTGTCTCTCACTTTTCTTTCTTGTGTTTTTTCTCCTCAATGAGATGGTGCAGTTTGTGATGGGCCAGGTCGTGACGAGTTATAATCCCAACAAGCTGAAAGGAAAGATGGTAGTAACGAAAAGAAACAATGGAAATAAATAAATGAATAAAAAGCATGCACAAACACATAGTATCAGCATACAGCACACTTAGCATACTAATCCATCAAAACTTACCACTCCTGAGGCCTTCACCACAGGCAGGTGACGAAGTCCCATTGTACGGAAGAGGGTGAACACTTGTGGGAGAGGTGCTTGGTTGGATATGGTGTATGGACAGGGGTTCATGTAGAGAGTCATGTCCTGGAATAGAACATCATGTAACCATGGATGCCATAGTGACAACAATTATTATTTCTCTTCGCGTTTATGTATTCAAAGGAACAACAGCTAGCTGTACAATTGATTTACGTCAGCTGGCATTGTTTGGATTAGGTTTTTCCTTTCTCGAAGCGTAATCAAAATGTTATATAAATATGATTGGACCTCTTATGGGGCAACGAGTTGGATCACCCGTATTGTCTGGTCCCCATCCGTTACTGCTAATGCAATGCTATACAAGACCTCACTTATGTGTATGTGTACATTACAAACATGTAAATACAAACCACATGCAATAGGTGTTGTGCACACCCTACATGTACACATGCACATGCCATGTATTGCTGTTGGAGGGCAAAATCACCTAGAGAAAGTTTCCCTTTCAACCAGCGGAGTTTTGACAAGCCCTAAGACAGCTGGATGGACAGCTAACGTACCATTAACATGTTCTTCTCCTCATTCGTCAGGTCACTGCTAAGGTCGGACATCTTAGCATATCGAGGATAGTCCCCTGTCATCTGCTTGTGGGTGAGTTCTAACTGGCCTTCAGGCTGGGGGGAGGGGGTGAAAGAAAAATGAATAGAAAGGATTTGATGGGGACATTTAAAACATACTCATCCCTGGATACATACCATTCATATAAGACACAAATGCAAATGCATACACAAAGATACGACAGCACACTACGTCCATACCTGATTGCTGATCTGATCAGCAAAATTTATTCAACACACGTGACGCGATTCTCACACCCCTCCAAATTAACCCAATAGCAGCACACCCCCACCTGATCTTCGTCGCTGAAGTACGCCTTGTACTTGAGCAACGTGAGCAGCTGCGACCTCAGGATGAAGCCATGGAGGATGAGTGGCTTCTCCACCTCCACCTTGCTCGTCTGCAGTTCCTTCCCAGAGGAAGGAATCGGGTAGGCGTAATTCAGCCCTGACTCGTCGTTGAGTTCCGCTGACAACGGCTGGTTTTCTCCGCCCTTTGCGTTCCGAGGTTTGAATGTCGTTCTCTTGGACAACGGTTGGGCTTGCGCTGACGCTACTTTAATAGTTCTCCGTTGATATCGTTTTGGGAGTTGGGTGCTACTGGCGTCCAGAGAAGTTGGCTCAGGTGCTGGCTTGCCTGCGCCATACAGCGCAGGCGTGTGCTTGTCAGAGACGTTGGACGTCGGGCGCACAAAGTCGTCCAAGGGAGTGACCACTGGATATGCGCTGTGGTGAGTGTTCTTGAGCAGCTGGAAGACAGAGCCCACCCTCGTGATGGGGTAGAGGAAGTTGATGTGTTCACCCATAATGTCTTCGGCCAGCAGGCTGCAGTTTGGCAAGAAAGAAGATAATTGCATTTGTAGTGTATATTTAACATTACATTGTCTTCAGGGCAATCTCCTACGACAGTCTTCCATATGTTGAAATGTTAAGTTGCAGCAATACATGGTTGCAAATTAGTTTGATTTGCTTTGTCTATATTAGCACTTTTTATGTTACAGCTAGACTGTTATTTTTAAAAATAACATGTTCTCTCTCTTAAAGATCAGCTTATTATTTGATTGTCACCAATCAGTGTGAGTAATCTATTAGTCCGGGTGCCCATGCTAAACACCGACCACATTCACACCACGACAATGCTTACCCATCCAGCTCTTCAGGTGACCTCTCGTCCAAAAAGGGTATCTTCTTCAAGTGTATTCCTATATGATATATTCCATCGTTGAAAAGGTCACCCACCCATTTTGCAACCTGAGGGAACGATCAATGTTGCGTGCACTGATGCAAGGGGGGGGGGGGGGGGGGGGGAAGAAAGTATGAGCGAATAGGCTTACTACAAGTGTGATCATGATGGGTAGCCCATAGGATATCTGCTGAGTGGTCTCTATCAGGATGACGGTCAAACTGATGGTCATCCTCATCACACCTCCCAGGAAGGCTGCTGACCCAATCAGGGCGTAGGTACCAGGGTAGATCTCTGTCACTATTCTGCTCAAGAATGGTATGTTGTTCTGTCTGTGGAGAGATATTGGACCTCATGTCATCACAATAATGTGGAGAGATATTGGACCTCATGTCATCACAATAATGTGACAAGCATTTATGTAGTTTTCTTTTTCTAACACTGTCTGTTTAAAAATATATAACTCTTGTGTATCAAATGCTCTCTGGTATATCAAAACCATTAGTAGTACAGTACATAAGTTGCTATTTGAATGGTTGTGTGCTTTTAATATAAATCCTGCTATGTTGCAGCATACACAAATTTAGTTTTGTTAATTTAGTTTCGTTAATGTTAACTTTTGTATCCAGTTCCCTACAAAACCAATACACTTAACTGTTGTCGCATAACGAGTGCAAATAGAGAAATAAATAAAATCAACAAAAATGTTCTTGGCTCCTGCACTCACTGAAAGATTGCGACAAAGAAACGGCCATACAGAGCTCCCACAAATATGCCCGGCACAAAGAGACCACTGGGAACGGCCACGCCCAGAGTCCAACAGACCAGCAAATAGTAAAGGAGGAAAGCTATCCCGAGTGATGTCAGTGTGTACTCCTCTGCAAATGGAAAGAGTTGAAAGGGTTGCGCAAAACACATTATATAGTAGTTGGATTACAATCGACACCAAGTAATTACTTTCAAAATGGTAGAGCTGCGCAATGGATATTTCAGAAGGGTTGTAGATAATTGTTGCAATGTCATTGTGGTACTTCTGGCTGCCATTGTTTGTTGTCGGGGGGCAGAAGTATTTCTGTATAGTGTTGTCTTTCAGATACTCAACGTCTGAGAACTCTCCATTCTAAAATGAATGGAAGCAGTTAAAATAAAACAACAACAAAATCATCACTGTACCCTGCCAATTAGGGAAGCCTAATTAGCACTAACCGTGTCTCCAGACACTGGCTGATCTGGTACACACGTGGACAAGAACATGCAGCAGAAGAAGGCCAGCAAGGTTGTTGCCATGATGATAACAAAAGCTTCAAAGGCTCTGAAATGGATGACCAGTGCACACATCAATTGTACACGTACTTTGTACGCCAATTTACAATGACAGTAGTCTAGAGTAGCTGGGTATAGTTGGATAAGAACATGTTTAGGGAGATTGTTGTGTACTTATACCAAAATGAAAATGTGCTTCATATACCATATAATTCTTTTCGTATGACTGAAACATGCATCATGAGTATTGCCACCTGTGTTCAATTCATGCAAATACAGTACAGGCTCGGTGCTCCATAAAACAGAGCAGCTGTCAGTTTTAAATTGGTAAGTTACCAACAACAGATGTATTACTGTACGAAAACATGAAAGAAATTTATACTCAGTAAGTGTGCCAATTATTGTCACCTTTTTGAGTACAGTATGTGAAGCACATGTACAGTAGATGACACCATCAAATATTTCGAGAATGTCACCACAATAATCTTTTTTTCTCCTCGTGAAATGTGTTCCCTAACCTGGCCACAACCATTCTATACCTACAATCCCTGTACCAAACTACACAGAGGCTCACATCTAATTACTGTAGTTATCACAGCTGCCATATTGAAACTCTTTAATAATCTCTCCCTAATCTGCCATCCGCATATCACCTCGTATTCCTCCATCCTTCCCACCATTACCTACCTCCACCACTGTTTCTGTGGCCGCTTCAGTAGGAACTTGGAGCGATGTATTGCAATGTGTGTGTTTAGGCTATTGAAGAGTGCTCCAATTAGACCTCCGATGGCACCCATAATGATGAATATTATCAGGTGGTAAGCCTTCCAAAGTTGTTGATTCTAATCAGGGCAAAGTAATACATGTAGATATTACTGAACTGTATAGCTTGAAAGAACATGTAGTTGTTTGTATGAGGAGTTGTGCACATGTAATTAGATATACATGTACACATGGAACATAATCGACTAAACAGGCCTTGTATTTCTTGCAAATTTCTTAGGCAAGCAAAATCGTGATGCCGCATGCTTGCATTGAATTGAAATGCATGGCTAATAAAATAATCCAATGCCTCATAACTCCTTGATAGAAAGTCTACTTTCAATGCGTAAGAATAATTCTTTAGTGGAGGACAACAAGGAATTGCAGAAAAGCAAAAATGTTAAAAAAAACGTGAAAAATTAAGCAGAAGGTTTAGTCCCATCATCTCCCATGTATCAGCTCTTAGCTGTTAGGAAAATACGTGTCATCATGCATGTGTACTCCAGTGCTCGTGCACACATGTACATATGTATCTACACAATTCTAGCTGAATACATACGCTGTCATAGACTCCAAAGTTGACAACTCCAGGCTTTCCAATGAAGCCAACGTCACCGTCCCTTACGGACTTGAAAAAGTTGTAAACAAATGTTGCACAAAATGAACAGAACAGCTAAATGAAGCAATGAAACGACCATATGAATGTACAATTGTGTGTTGACCATTCATTGTATTACCGTCCTCCAGGTGAGTCCCTGGTTCCAGAATGAGGACCCTTCCTCTAAGCTGAACAGAGTACCTCCAATTGGAGAACCAAAAGCAGCTGGATGTACCAGACAGTGAAATAATGAAACAAAAGGTTCATACACATGGAATTACAAGTAGACACTTAAAAGTCTTTTTTCTCTTTACTTTAAGTGGAGCATGGCACTAATGTCTATTGTAGTTGCAGGCTCTGCCTGTGCTCAAACAGTAACATACAGCAAGTAGGAGGAGCACCGTGTGCTAATTGTGTTTACACTAAACTCATGCATGGATCAAATCATGGAGAATCACAAGTCCAAATGCATTACAAAACGTTGTGCTTTGGTATGGAAACCTCTCCTCACGTCTTAGGGTAATACCTGCTACACCAGCAGCTGCTCCACTGGAAATGAAGTCACGCTTCTCTCTGAAAAGGAAGGGTGCAGTACTCCAGCAATGGTGTGAAAAGGCGTGTATTTACCTGTCCGATCGGAAATAATCGTATGGAATGGAGAGCTTCAGAGTCCTTTTCAGCCTCTTTGGAATCGGTAGCCACACTTGGAACTACACAACACAAAAGTCACAAAGTAAAACTAGGAAAAGCAGTTGCAATATGCATGAAGTAATGATGAGGTAGTCACGCTGCATAGTAAATGGCATATGTTCATTATCTTTTAAGGAGCCAAACTAGCATTAAGTAGTTGCCACTAGTAAGTTATCACACTTTTGACTGATCATGAACTGATAGAAAGGAATATTTGTCACCTCCATTAACTTATTTCCTATAGTGCCATTAAAAAACAAAAAACAAAAAAAGTATGTTTGCATTGTGGGAGGTAAGAAGGTTTCAATCACATGACTATGAAGCAACAAGGGGCATGAGGGATGAGGTGCAGAACCATGCCATTGCCTCCCTTCTCCAACCAAGTACAAATGTGTGCATCATACCTGAGATATCCCTGCTCCAATGACACCTCCAATGTAGACCAGAGGACCCTCCTGCCCTACCAGGAAACCTAAGACACACATAAACACATGCAAACACACATAAACACACACACACACACACCACCACACACCACCACACACCACCACACACACACACACAAGGATGCAATGTTTTGGCAGATTAGTGCTATACGATGAAAACATCACTTGTGGCACCTACCAGCTGCTGTACTGAAAACAAGTCCGATGGCCTTTACTAAGAATGCAGTGAGTTTAGTGACTCCAGGAACCTGCATGTTAGATGAGCCATTGACATGTTTTACTATCAGATTACAACCCTAACCTTGACTCCATTTAAGTAGCACTTGATCTCTGGGACACCACTGCCACTTGCAATAGGCTTCACGTTTTGTAACATGGAGCACACACACACACACACAAACACACACACACACACACACACACACACACACACACACACACACACACATGCAAATAATTCACGCTGTGCAGTATGGAAACCATTCCTATTTATTCCTATGATAATGATAGTGTCATTGCCTACTCAAGCATCAACATGCATGCAAAACAGGCTTTTGCAGCTCATCATTCATTTGATGCATAACTGCATATAGGTGATGCATTTTGCTATTTTTTTACCATTGTGTAATGGGCTATTCCAAATAAAACGTACACAATGATGAAGGACAACCAAAAAAATCCCCTGGAAAATTAATAAATCCCCTGGACTAGTAACTAATATTAACCCCTCCCCCTCCCCCCAGTTAATTAAACTGGTTTGTTCTCGATAGGTGTACAGCTTTTGTATTGAATAGCCCATTGTATGTCACAGAATACTTAAATTGCATGGAAGAATATTGCAAACCAATGTATGTGTATATAGTGTTTATAGCGAGCTACAATTGCATATGGTTGTTCTTATTTAGCATCAAATGGCTAAAGTGGCAATGCATTGCAATTATAGAGCTGTTCTGTAATTAATTAGCTGTCCTGAATCAAAGGGCTTTTGGCTATCTCACACTCATGGTACCCACCAGCACCAGATGACACATTTGTATCACACTACCAACCTCTAGTGCTGTGAGCACTGCAGCTATGAGGCCATACAGAGCATTGAATCCAATTAAAACAAAAAGTGACAAAACTGGAAGTCCCATTGGAACTGTTTCACCAACCACTGCACATGGAGAACGAACAAAAAAAACAAAAAAACAAAAAAAAACACATCAATGAGTAAAGTATTTCTCTACATGTACCTCACAAAGAAAAGAGCATTGCATGATATCTGACATAACACATAATAATTACACAGATGTGTCAGGGTGTTCTTATGTAAAGTAAAGATTCTACACTGATTGATAAAGGTGAGAAAGTGGGTGCGGAACATAAAGATAGAAGGGAGGAAGGGGGGGGGGGGTGGAGGGGAGGGAGAGGAAGGGCTGACTGCCATAATTCGATTAGGTATCCAAATAGAAGCCTTTCATGTGTCAGCAATGCTATGATCGTGAAAACATTAATCCGTTATCTAATGACATACCGTACTTGAACTGAGTGTACTTGAGCTTTGAGAGGTTTCTCATTGCAATAGAGATGGTGAAAGCGACCAGGCCAGTTACAGCTCCGATGATGCCTACAGTGACCCACCTCATCAGATTGAGCTGCCAATAGGTCTGCAGAGCAGTTAGGGGTGGGTAAGCTATGAATATCACTGCCAACAGTGCAAGAGCTAGCTGGCCATGAATGGCACTAGCACGATTGTCAATGAATATGATAGCACCTTCAGCAGAGTGAAAGGTTGCAACACAAATTTAAATAGTCCCTACCATAGTACTCACGTTCCTCTACTTGCAACCCAATCCACTCTTTCTCTTTAAGAACCTAAAGCTTTTGTCGCTCGTAGGCGTGCATGCCTACCCTATATGTACATGGCGTGTTTGTGCACATGAGTGTTTATGTGGGGCATATTGGGTATTTGTGTATTGTTTCTATTTGTTTAAGGACCATCCCCTCATCACCCCCTCATCACCCCCTCATCACCCTCATCACCCCCTCATCACACCCTCATCACACCCTCATCACATCCCCTCATCACACCCTTCATCACACCCTCATCACACCACAATGTAATCGCAGAAAGTGTGGTACTAACGAAGTATAAGACAATTCAGTACCATTGAACCTGTACAGCGTAGTGGGTTTTTGGGGGACGCCATGAAACGTTTCGTGCAATTAACTAAATAAACGTATAGCCATGGTACTTCCCGATAAACTCGAGCAGTCCTGTAGTCCCGAGCACAGGATCTTCTGAAACGAGTGGACAAGCGTACATGCAGGTATCATTAACTTTGTTACCCCACAAAATTTAACCGCCATGTCGCTATCGAAACACGACGGTCATAACATGCTTGTACATGCAACGGTGTAATGACAGATTCGTACGCAACTTGCACACAAGTGTAACCCGTCCACCCCCGCCGCCCATGCACCAAAAGCAAACGGTGGCCACAACTATGACGTCTTACGAATTTCGTTCGCTTCTTGAGTTCTTGCTTGTAAGGGACATTGTAGGACGTGTCGTAATCAAGACTCTATACAACGCCAATAAAAGCCACACAAATTTACTACCGGAGTTTAAAATGTACACTTCGACAGGACGTACTTCGTAATCAGCTGCGCGGGCTTTCACGTTCCTACCGTCGTCCAGCTGGAGATCGTATGGATCAACGGAAGGAGGGATCCGTACTGTATCTACGTCGTTTGGTTCCGTTTCATCGTCTTCTCCGACCGTCTTCTGCTAGCCGGGAGTTTGCGGTTAAACCGTGCGGGGCGATATCAGAGATAATGGATGCATTATCTCCGACGATATTTACACTGTGAAGCAACAGCCGTGCTTGCACGTCTCACATTTATTAAGCTTACCAACGGGACCTCTTCCTTGAACAGCCGGTACGTCCCCTCCGACATTGTGAGTGAGTGACCGCAGCTGATAATTACTTCCGGTGTAGCACAAGAGGGAATGTATAATTTCCGTTTTCTCAATATATAAACTACTAACCCTTTTCCTACCTAGCGGTGATAACGACGTACAAAATTAATGCTTCACCAATAATGGATACTTGATGCGGCTCTCATTAGCACTGCAATTCTTAGAAAGCCCAAATATTGCAAACAAAAAATTTGGCTGGGGGGGGGGGGGGGAAATGTTTCTAAGAGTAGTTATGATTTAGTGAGGCAGTGCAGTGCCTCTCTGAGCCATGTTTGTTGGATAGACGTGCAATTACAACACTTGTATTGTTATCACTATTCATGAAAGCTTTATCTCAAGATGTTTACATTACATGAACAAAGTAATGAGTACAAGTCAAATGGAACAATTGACAAAATGTACAGACCCCAGGATTGTTGCCATCTTGCATGCATCGCCACGTGTAAGTATAAGCCAGGGACTGAATTTCATGTGTCCAGGACTTTACTGAGTATGTGATTTCTTACGCGCTTCAGATCCAAATGCACCAGACATTTCCACAGCAACCATGACTCCTTGCTACAGAACCTTTGTCCTTCAATCTGCAGCAATGGCCCCTACATCCCTGGTAGACTGGTGATACTGCAAATGTGACCTGCCAAATGGCTTCCCAGACAAAGCAGCAGCCATTCTTCCAATCCAAGGGATTATGGTGACACCAACAAGACATTTACCCAGTAGCTATAGTTTTCAAGTCAAATGAATTTTCTGTATCCGCCATAGCCAGTGACAAATCAAGTTTCCTGAAATGCTTCGATTACTTGCAGACCAAAGGCAAATTCCCAGTAGCACAATGGACCAGACACTCTTAAACAATCATTTCCTCTCCTCCAAACAGTTGATGGCATGGTTTGGTCTATCTGAATTAGATTTTGAATAATAATGATTCAGCATGGCTACGTCAGATTTGGTGGTGTTTGTGTTCATTAAGTAGCTATCTTTCCTGTTCGGCCTCTGCTGCTGGCTCTTGAGAACCCGCTTACCAAATACACCCTGCTTGTTAGCTATTTCAACATATCCAGCTATCATGATTGAATTGCACACATGGAGGGCAAGACACCCTACTATCTTACCATCATGCAGACTCATGCAAGACATGGGAGACACACTTTGCCACAGATGTAAAGTTCAATTCTGAACCAAGAGGTGTCGGGCCAGGTTATTAGCTGTTTCCAACAAAAGATCGATGTGCATGGCTAAATGCTCTTCATTACCTTCTCTCTGGAGGGTTGAGCATGGATGACAGCATGCTAGAATAGTCACAGGTCTTTGCCTTGATTCTGCCTGCATCGTCTGCCTCACCATTCTGCCTTAAACATCATCATGCAGTGCTCCTACAGCTTGGCAGACAGTTCTCTAAATACTTTTGCTATCATTTTGTTGTAGTTCTGTGCTTTGCAAGCATTCCATTTCACTGCGGTAGGGCTATTGTTAGTAGCTAAAACTTGACCAGGATAAGGACAGAAAGTCTTGCCCATTCGTTCATCAAAAAGAAAAGCTGCCTTAAATTAATAACCAACAAATCGAGACATAGCCCTTTCCATTGATGCTATATCCTTTTGAATAGAATGCATTAAATAGTTATCATCACATTATTAAAATCTATCAGTACGAGTATATATTGGTCAGAATACTTACTCCAATGCATAAACATTTCATCATACAGTATGCAGTATCACATGCAAACACACAGGTTTTAAAGTTGCCTATATATTGCTCGTGCCATATCCTCGTGTTTCTTCTCCTCGACAATTTCTTTCAGCGTGTGGTGAGCCAGGTCATGCCGGGTAATGATTCCTACAAGCTGGAAGGCAAAGAAAAAAGAAAAGGTGGGCAATGAAAGGTACGAACTGGTTAGATAATGAGTGACTTTCAATGTCCTACTGAATTTGTCTATTTTGTCATCCAAAATGATAACCAGCAAGTTTACCCATCAAAAAGCAGCTGCTATTTTCATAAGTATGGCTTCAATGTAGTGCACTTCCAAATTATTATGTTTACTATACAGTATGCGCAATCAGAATGTATCTTACTATCTTATCATTATGTGACAAGTTGACTGTATTTGACACATTCAACTTACCACTCCTGAAGCTTTCAGCACAGGCAGGTGACGAAGTCCCATTGTACGGAAGAGGGTGAACACTTGTGGGAGAGTAGCTTGGTTGGATATGGTGTATGGACCAGGGTTCATGTAGAGAGTCATGTCCTGTAACAATGAACAAATCGGTTTTTATTCAATATAATAACCTCATATTGGCCGATGTTTAAGTATTTAAACATGAACCTGGCTATCTGAAAAACATTCATCCTGAATTTAAGTTAAATCATAAATAAGCCCACTTGAAACTAAATTTCTGAATTGGAAATGTTTTCCAAATTATAGTATATAAACCACCATAATTTGTAATGTGAATATTAGTACTAAATCTAAATGTGAATGTATGAAAAGGTGAAAAGCTATACAACTATTCTGTACTTAATTATAACTGACAGTACACTCAGGATAACTAACTAGCTATAAACATTATAATTTAACATATTTGATGAAAATATATTGCATAACTGTATCTGACTGATAAGATTATGGAAATGTAACAAAAAGTGATTTTAATGGAAAGCACAATTCGCATATTATGTAGAAAATAAGATGACCTGTTACCATTAATTTGTTTTCATCACCAGCTGATAATTCAATATTATCAATAGAATTAAATCGAGGGTAACCATCCGTCATCTGTTTATGGGTTAGCTCAGGCTGGTTCTCGGGCTGAAGAAGGAAAGATACAATCAAAAATAGCACATATGCAATTTGTATGAACAACAAAACCATCAGGAGAAATATGCTTTTCCGCATGTCTGACTTAATAGTATGGGTTTTGATTGGTGGCAAGTGAAATGCACTAAGACAGAATGCATGAATGTTGCATGTAATGCATGTACTAAAGTATTCGTGAAGCTTTAGGCATTTAACTGGGGTTGGGTCTTTCATAGACTAAAAAGATGCTAAATATGCACAGTACATTACCTGTTCACTATCACTGAAGAAAACCCTATTCTTCAGCAGCTGTATGAGCTGTGTGCGCAGTATCATGCCATGAAGAACAAGAGGTGTCTTATCTCTCATTGACTGGGTATGAAATTCCTCAGTTGCATGAATTAAAGTTGGTGGAATGGTGTAACCATACTCTAAACCATCGCCATCATGCAGCTGAGCTGAATAAACATCCTTAGTTTCATTATGCTTTCTAATTGTACGCTTGTTGTTTGATAATGCAGGGGGATTTGTAAAAGTTGTTCTCTTATATCGCCCAAGTTGTTTCGGTAAAATGGCTTCATTGTGTGTTGCACCATAAGGTCCAGAAAGCGTGAAGTCCTCTCTATACAAAGCTGGTACGTGCATGCTTGAAACATTCTGGAGTGGTTTTCCTTGTGAAGTGAGAGGGGTGACCACAGGGAAGGCACTATGCGCTGTGGAGGTCAGGAGTTGGTACAGTGATCCCACGCGTGTGATGGGGTACAAGAAGCTGACGTTCTCACTCATAACATCCTGTGCCAACAAACTGGGAAAAAACAATGTGTAAGGATGAAGAAACAGAAACTGATAGAGTGTATACTGTTGTTATTTACATAGGTCTGACCTGTCTAGCTGGTCTGGGGGTTTCTCATCTAAGAATGGAATGTTCTTCAGATGAATATTGGTGTGGTAAATGCCATCATTAAACAGATCGCCAACCCACTTTGCAACCTGCAAATTAACACAATTAAATTATGTAAAACTATATTATGCTAAAGTCTATTAATTAAAAATCAAACTAAAAGCATGGATACATGAAGGTACACCCTACATAGTTTGTTTTTCTCTATGCATATT
Organism: Ephydatia muelleri; assembly: GCA_013339895.1. NCBI lineage: Eukaryota > Metazoa > Porifera > Demospongiae > Spongillida > Spongillidae > Ephydatia > Ephydatia muelleri. Next base: position 5,272,160 of record JABACO010000008.1, on the reverse strand, counting down.
GAATTGTACACAAACATATCTATACACATCGTAAAGAACAACTAGAAAGGTTTCAAGATGATTCTGAACATGGAAATGTACATTAGAGGTGATTCACCTGTCTAGAAGCATAGCATTACAGATTCCAATACATGGATTGTAAGGCAAAGACAATCAGCATTTTACTGGCACAGTTGTGGTTGTACAGCTTAACCAACACCAATTGGTGCATATAAGCATCTTATACACAATAGCAATTTGGGAGGCATCAAACAGCTAACAGCACAGAAACTGTTAATCATTTATCTTTTTGAGAAGCACACCATTGGCTTCATTAGTGATCACAAATGCTTATCTTCACTCCTCTAATTTGGCAAATGAGCTACCAGAGTAAATGCATGCTCTGGATAATATACATCCATAAAAATCTACTAGAATCAAAGAAGACTACGAGTGTGTTACCATCAGTGTGATCATGATGGGAAGTCCATAGGAAATCTTCTGAGTGGTCTCTATCAGGATGACGGTCAGACTGATGGTCATCCTCATCACACCTCCCATAAAGGCAGCAGCTCCAATGATGGCATAGGTTCCAGGATACACCTGGACCACAAATGTACTCAGGCTACCCGTGCTGAGCTGCCTTCAATCATGCACAGGGATATGAACGGAGAGGGAATTAGATCAGCCTTCAATGTTTTGTGATTACAATTTTACAAACTATGCATGCAGAAATGACAGAGATGCTATACTTTACATATCTGTACATTGTACAGTGTAGTAACTGTTCCAATAAGGAACCACTTACTGAAGCAAAGTTGGAAATAAATGGCCGTACATGGCTCCTATGAGGATGCATGGCACAAAGAGCCCACTGGGAACAGCAACTCCAAGTGTCCAGCATGCTAGTAGAAAGTAGACCACTAAGCCAATTCCAAGAGTAGTTGCAGAGTAGGCATCTACATGCATTCATACAATGATGGCAATGAAAGACTTACACACTAATCAAATCACAGCACTTCACCTGATAAGTGGAATATCTGTGTGATAGATAATTCCCCTCTGTTGAGTATCAATGTTGCAAAGTCATTGTGATAGTGCGTAGATTTTATATCATCTGTTTCTGGGCAAAAGTAGTTTAACGTTTGATTTTCGTAATCAGTCTGTAGAACATGAATATGTGACTAATACATAAGTACATTTTTATCTTTAATCAGCTGACCGGAATTGCACCCTCCAGCACATGAGGCACACATGTGCCTGCAACAATGCAGCTGATGTAGGCCACCAAAGTTGTTGCAGAAATTATTAATACAGCTTCTAGTGCTCTGTAAAGCAATTTTAGGGAGAATGAGTTCACAGAAAACAACTAGCCAAGTATAATTAAACTTTAATCACAGCCTGAATTTTGTTTATTTATTTTTTGGGGAGTCGTTTGTGTGATGACACAATATTTATTCACGTGTAGGAAGCAAAATAACGAATTGCTTTCCCATTGATAAATATTGTGCCACCACATCGATACGTTTTCTCATCGTTGACACTTCGTAAAATCCTACTGTGACCGTACATCAGAATACGTATCCGCGTACTCACGCGGTACGGTAATGCTCAAATATGCTTATACTATGAATTATAGGTACGTGCGTTTCCTCTTTGATTGCGCTCGAGCACCGCATGGTCACTGAATTGCGACCTTACAGTATTCACCACGACTATAGTGAAGAAGGGGTGTGTCGCGCGGTGCCCGATAGACTACAATCATTTGCTGATACATCCTGCGCATCCAATAGGCGGTAATGGATATCACCAGCGATTTTATCGTAGTCGTCGACATCGCTGTGGTTTTTTGCAGGTGGGGCAATATCGCTGCCGACCAACTGTAGGCGTGGTTAACCGGTTACGACTAACTAGTCGCCGGATATGTGGTTGCACCACATGCAGGCCTATAAAATGAACTTCCATGACGCGTGTTAAGTTTACAATGGAAGAATATCGGCAGACTGTTTCTCTCGATCCCGAATGAATTAATAATGGAAGGTTGAATCCACATGCCCGCATATTTTGTTTCGTTCCAACCATAAATGCAACGTAGTTGAGAAACGGCAAAAAAGCCACAGAAAATAGAAGAATTCTGACTGCAACATGAGATATTACTAAGGGTGCATTGAAATTAGCCGAAACGCAGTTGCGTGACGATAGATCTCCTTGCGCTTACCTCCACCACTTCGCACTTTTTTTCTTCATTAGAAATCTCAGACGATAATTTGCTATGTGTGTATTCAGACTGTTAAACAGCGCTCCAAGCAAACCACCAAAGACTCCCATTAGGATGAATATTATAAGATGTTGAGCTCTCCAACTTGCAGCTGACTGTGACTAATGCAAGTATCAAATAATGCCAACATTTCAAAACTATTGTCACTTACATCAGTTCCAAAATTCACCAGGCCAGACTGCCCTAATTCACCAGGTATTTTCTTGTATATTGATGTGCCAACGTTGAAAGTAAAAGTAGCACACAGAGAACAGAATAACTGGGAAAAGACACAGTTGCAATGGTGATTCAATTACAAAATGGGAGCTAGCAAATAAATTACCGTTCTCCAAGTCAGACTCTGGTTCCAAAATGACGATCCTTCCTCTAAACTGAAAAGAGTTCCACCAATTGGAGCACCAAAGGCAGCTGAATGAGCGTAAATTTTGTATCTATTAAGCGGAAGTCACATATGTACTGCTGAATTAATTTTTGTTCACTTCCAAAAATTAAAAAGTTTCATTCTTTTGTTCCACAATATGAGCAACTTGCTACTCTTACCAGCTACACCAGCTGCTGCTCCACTGGATACAAAGTCTCTTTTCTCACTGTACAGCAAAGAAAAATAAATGCAGACACATGTAATTGCTCTTCAGAGCATTCACTCACCGATCAGAACGAAAGTATGGATATGGAATTGGGTATTTTTTCAGAAAGGGGAGAAAGCTTTGGAGCTACAGATGTGCAGTAATTGGAAACCATATTACTTTCTATAAATGCACAACACTGCATTATACATGTATAAAAATGGAAAATACACATGCATGCATGTGTGCAAGTTTAAACGTTTCCTTGACTGCAGTATATGTCACCTGAGACACTCCTGATCCTATCACAGCTCCCATGTACAGCAGTGGACCCTCTGGCCCTACAAAGAAGCCTATAGCACAAAACGTGTCAAGACAAAGTTAAGGGTTGAGTAATGATTTCATGTCCCCTTCTCTTTCTCTTTCACTTCCATGCATGTATATGCCTTCCTCCATTTTTCTCTCTTTTCCATCACGTTACTATCCGCATGCAAAATTTTCAGACTTTCAACTTCACCTCTAACTCTATCTCACACACAACATTGCAATCAAAATTTGATGTAAATGGTGCGATAAATATGTGCTTCATACCAGCAGCTATACTGAAGATCAGGCCAAACCCTTTGGCCAGTACTGGTAACATTTGAATGATGCGAGGAATCTTGAAAGAAAATAATTCCATTGGAATGGCAATTGTAACACTGTCATAACCATAACTAACACACCTTAACTCCATTCAAGTAACACATCAGTTCTGGCACACCACTACCACCAGCTAAAGGCTGTTGAAGCAAGAGGAAACAGTGATAGTCCAATGACACCATGTGTTTTGCTCTCCTGCATGCTATTTTTTGTATTCATACCATAGCCGGCATGATTTATTTGTGAGTGCTTTTTTTGTAATTGTATACTTGTTACAGCCCAATAATTAATTAAACAGAGAGTTCAACAATTAAATCAAGACAAAAAATAGATCTTGCTGCTCTGTTGTGTTTTAATGTATTAAATACACAAATAGTGACTGCAATAAGACCCAGCAAAAAGGTTCTCTATCCAACCAACTGAACATTTTCATTACTAACCCCCCCCCCCCCCCATCTTCCCAATTTCATGATGTATAAGGGGTGTGATATAAACTGAGAACAAATACCCTTTAGCAAGTATCAAGACACAAAGCCCCATCACAAGTTTAAGCAGCATAAATGTTGAAAATGACCTGAGAGTTTATAAGACCTAAGAACTATGGCAAAATTGGGGTGTGTGATGCAACCTGCCCTACACACAGATACATTCCCCTCTTCTTGTGTTAAACTTAAGCAACTGAGAATGGAGCAGTTGCAAAAGAAAGAAGAAACCTGTTTACTTTGCAGCTCTAATCACTTTATATACCTTGTGCGCCATACTTATTACATCATTTTTAGGTAATGTATATATTCCAAAGGTATAAATAAATCTCGCAACATTACAACAGAAATCAGTAAATGGATGAATGTATAATACAACTGTACTGTACTATATTTATTTATTTATAGTAATGTAATACAAATACATGTGCAATTTCATCGCATATAAAGAGTTCACCTCAAAAACTGACACCACTGCTGGTATGAGAGTATAAAGGATGTTGAATCCCAAAAGCACAAGCAGACTAACAGGAATAGCTTCTCCAGGAAGGAGAGCATGATACACTGGAGTAAAATGTTGGAAGATGTATGTTATGCAACATATTTGTACATCTACATTAAATAATAATAAGGCAAGAAACTATACAAAATGAACATGCACCGGAATGTGGGATGCAAGAATCGGCAATACAGCATTTGCTTGGTACTTTTATGAATAAATTTAACTAGCTACTTCAATGCTGCTAAGGTTTGCATACAAAAATCTAAGAGGAAAAAAGCAGGCCATGTACCATGATCAAACTGTGTATACTTCAGATCCACAAGTTTTTCCACACAAATGCTGATGACCAAGGCGACGGCCCCAGTCAAGAAACCAATGATGGCCACCAGTACCCACCTCATCACATTGATGTGCCAGTAGGTCTGCAAGGAAAACATTCGTAAAAAGGCTTTCCATCCTCTAATCTTGAATCATTCGTGCATAGCAATAGAGTTGTATGCTTCCAGATGGGAATATCATAATTAACCCTGAGCTTTCAAAAACATTATTAGTGCCAGTCTTAAATCCTCTAAAGGAGACATACAAATTTAGAATAGGACTTGAGTTGCTTTTTGTATGGAACATTATAGCAGATGTCATAGTCCAGACTCTGTACAGATGAGAGAAAATATGTAGATAGGTTAAAAAGGTAAAGATGGAAAACACATTATTGCAAAACATTCTCACTGATCTTGAACACTACATGCACTTCTTCCATACACAGTGAAGAGCCGGTACAAATTTCTTTCATTCAACAAGATCACTTATGAAATTCGTAGTATTTCGATCATATTTACACTCATTCAATGCTCACATCATATTCTGTTTTCTCTGCTAGACCAGATTGGGGCGGGAGAACGTAAGGATCTGGTCTCGTCCCCTGATCATCATCCCCATCCTCTGTAAAGGCACCCTGCATTTGTGATGATTAGGAGCTGATATTAAAACAGCGCACGCATTCACAGAGGGCAAAAATGAATAGATTTCCAATGCCAATGAGTAATTAAGTGCAAGTACAAAATGAATGAGGAATACTAGTATATGTCACCAGAGAGCAGTTAACACTGTAATTAAGCGATGCATGCCCTATGAGCGGTGGAGTGCGGCAGTTGTAATCGATATAGTTATATTCAGTAGCGTATATTATCGACTACTACTTTCACACTTTAACCGATCCAGTATATCAAGCCTACTGAGACCTTTGCACCGTACAGTAAGGTCAAGATAGGCACGATATTTAATGTGCAAGCACATGCGGTGCCACGCACTGGCTCACAAGCAGCTGCATGCAAGCCATATCAGTGGTGCATGGAGCGTGGCCGTGTAATCGATATTAGATGGTAGCGTAAATATTTTTACCATGCGGAGAACACCTGAACATGCAGGCGTCTCTTCGCAAAATAGGGTAATTTGAGGAGTGGTCAGGAGTAGGGAGTGGGGTCCGGGTCGGCAACCACACGTTCAACCCAATCATAGAAAACATTTGAATATTTCAAAGCAGGATAAAACCATCCCTTTGTGTTGTCTTAGGATGCACTAAGTATACATGTAGCTAAAAGTTCCTTTAAAAAATAACACATGGATGGATGCCGAACAGCTATCGCGCATGCCGATCACAACCTATAATTGACTCTACGTGGTGCAAGATGGTCATGCCTCGTCTTTCTGCGTGTCAATGCTTGCAGAAAGATACTAGCGAGCTTAATCCCTTTTAAAACTATAAACCAAAACCATGCCCTGTTTGGCAGCATCACGTGCATATCGATACAGTGTATGTACGAATAGATTAAGAGCAAAAGAAGAGATGACACATTTGCTTGCAAATCCTCTATCAAAGACTTATCCACTTCATCTCCTTCACAACGCTTGCGTGAAAAGCTTGCGTCAAACGTTTGCTACATGCAAATCAAAATGACTACCTTCGTACATGTAATGATCGATATAAACGAGGCACGCGGATTATGTAGATGGCATAACGTCTTCAACATTTCAGTCCCCATTCCTAGCCTGACGGCTATCTGTTGTGCTCTGTTACTCCCGAATGCAACGTATAGATTCGTGTGTACAGGATCGAAACCACGACGAGGGAGATGGTGAGCCACATACCATTGGATTTACATTGTGTCCTCCCCACCGATTGCTGTGCTTGTTACCCACGGCCATGAGGACTCCACAGAGCTACAAATGTTGACACAAACACAAGTGGGAAGTGACCAATTAAGGATCAGGTGACTCTTAAAGACGTAACTTGGCCAGCCCACTCATGGAAGATTCAATCTCATTTTTAAACGTGCGGGAAATGTGTACATGTACCAAATATCAGTACTGAGCTCCTAGCATGCGCGGTTGTATTTTTTTATTCCTACAAGTAAGCTTGTTATATTTCCATTTTGGATGGATCTGATCGTATTGTACACATGGTTACGGCTGTACATGGGGTGCGACCGCTTGGAAGTTGGCACCACATTCCACAGCACCACATTCCACACTAATTATCACAAAACAATATTGTGCGGCGGGCGCCAGTGACCCACAAGTGCAAGAACTAACTATAATTACACAATAACTGCATCATGCGTCATGCATCATGCGTGAACCGGTACATATAATAAGTATAATAATACTCCACTACCACAGCATCTGATGAGGTCTACACATTTCTAAAAATGTTTGATTATAATGGCTCCTCCCCCATGAGGACCATGGCTATGTCACACACGTGAGAGTGAGTTCACCCTACTGTCTGACCAAGGTGAGCGATGTTCTGGTGATCCTGCACCACCAGAGCATCTGATGAGGTCTGTCTCACATTTCTGAACATGTGTCATTAAAATGGCCCCTCCCCCTTGAGGACCATGGCCATGTCACACATGTGAAAGTGAGTTTACCCCACTGTCTGACCAAGGTGAGCGATGTTCTGGTGATCCTGCACCACCAGAGCATCTGATGAGGTCTGTCTCACATTTCTGAACATGTGTCATTAAAATGGCCCCTCCCCCTTGAGGACCATGGCCATGTCACACATGTGAGAGTGAGTTTACCCCACTGTCTGACCAAGGTAAGCGATGTTCTGGTGATCCTGCACCACCAGAGCATCTGATGAGGTCTGTCTCACATTTCTGAACATGTGTCATTAAAATGGCCCCTCCCACTTGAGAACCATGGCCATGTCACACACGTGAGAGTGAGTTCACCCTACTGTCTGACCAAGGTAAGCGATGTTCTGGTGATCCTGCACCACCAGAGCATCTGATGAGGTCTGTCTCACATTTCTGAACATGTGTCATTAAAATGGCCCCTCCCCCTTGAGGACCATGGCCATGTCACACATGTGAGAGTGAGTTTACCCCACTGTCTGACCAAGGTAAGCGATGTTCTGGTGATCCTGCACCACCAGAGCATCTGATGAGGTCTGTCTCACATTTCTGAACATGTGTCATTAAAATGGCCCCTCCCACTTGAGAACCATGGCCATGTCACACATGTGAGAGTGAGTTTACCCCACTGTCTGACCAAGGTAAGCGATGTTCTGGTGATCCTGCACCACCAGAGCATCTGATGAGGTCTGTCTCACATTTCTGAACATGTGTGATTAAAATGGCCCCTCCCCCTTGAGAACCATGGCCATGTCACACATGTGAGAGTGAGTTTACCCCACTGTCTGACCAAGGTAAGCGATGTTCTGGTGATCCTGCACCACCAGAGCATCTGATGAGGTCTGTCTCACATTTCTGAACATGTGTGATTAAAATGGCCCCTCCCCCTTGAGAACCATGGCCATGTCACACATGTGAGAGTGAGTTTACCCCACTGTCTGACCAAGGTAAGCGATGTTCTGGTGATCCTGCACCACCAGAGCATCTGATGAGGTCTGTCTCACATTTCTGAACATGTGTCATTAAAATGGCCCCTCCCCCTTGAGAACCATGGCCATGTCACACATGTGAGAGTGAGTTTACCCCACTGTCTGACCAAGGTAAGCAATGTTTTGGTGATCCTGCACCACCAGAGCATCTGATGAGGTCTGTCTCACATTTCTGAACATGTGTGATTAAAATGGCCCCTCCCCCTTGAGAACCATGGCCATGTCACACATGTGAGAGTGAGTTTACCCCACTGTCTGACCAAGGTAAGCAATGTTCTGGTGATCCTGCACCACCAGAGCATCTGATGAGGTCTGTCTCACATTTCTGAACATGTGTCATTAAAATGGCCCCTCCCCCTTGAGAACCATGGCCATGTCATACATGTGAGAGTGAGTTTACCCCACTGTCTGACCAAGGTAAGCGATGTTCTGGTGATCCTGCACCACCAGAGCATCTGATGAGGTCTGTCTCACATTTCTGAACATGTGTGATTAAAATGGCCCCTCCCCCTTGAGGACCATGGCCATGTCACACATGTGAGAGTGAGTTTACCCCACTGTCTGACCAAGGTAAGCGATGTTCTGGTGATCCTGCACCACCAGAGCATCTGATGAGGTCTGTCTCACATTTCTGAACATGTGTGATTAAAATGGCCCCTCCCACTTGAGAACCATGGCCATGTCACACATGTGAGAGTGAGTTTACCCCACTGTCTGACCAAGGTAAGCAATGTTTTGGTGATCCTGCACCACCAGAGCATCTGATGAGGTCTGTCTCACATTTCTGAACATGTGTGATTAAAATGGCCCCTCCCCCTTGAGAACCATGGCCATGTCACACATGTGAGAGTGAGTTTACCCCACTGTCTGACCAAGGTAAGCGATGTTCTGGTGATCCTGCACCACCAGAGCATCTGATGAGGTCTGTCTCACATTTCTGAACATGTGTGATTAAAATGGCCCCTCCCCCTTGAGAACCATGGCCATGTCACACATGTGAGAGTGAGTTTACCCCACTGTCTGACCAAGGTAAGCGATGTTCTGGTGATCCTGCACCACCAGAGCATCTGATGAGGTCTGTCTCACATTTCTGAACATGTGTCATTAAAATGGCCCCTCCCCCTTGAGGACCATGGCCATGTCACACATGTGAGAGTGAGTTTACCCTACTGTCTGACCAAGGTAAGCGATGTTCTGGTGATCCTGCACCACCAGAGCATCTGATGAGGTCTGTCTCACATTTCTGAACATGTGTGATTAAAATGACCCCTCCCACTTGAGAACCATGGCCATGTCACACATGTGAGAGTGAGTTTACCCCACTGTCTGACCAAGGTAAGCAATGTTTTGGTGATCCTGCACCACCAGAGCATCTGATGAGGTCTGTCTCACATTTCTGAACATGTGTGATTAAAATGGCCCCTCCCCCTTGAGAACCATGGCCATGTCACACATGTGAGAGTGAGTTTACCCCACTGTCTGACCAAGGTAAGCGATGTTCTGGTGATCCTGCACCACCAGAGCATCTGATGAGGTCTGTCTCACATTTCTGAACATGTGTGATTAAAATGGCCCCTCCCCCTTGAGAACCATGGCCATGTCACACATGTGAGAGTGAGTTTACCCCACTGTCTGACCAAGGTAAGCGATGTTCTGGTGATCCTGCACCACCAGAGCATCTGATGAGGTCTGTCTCGCATTTCTGAACATGTGTCATTAAAATGGCCCCTCCCCCTTGAGGACCATGGCCATGTCATACATGTGAGAGTGAGTTTACCCCACTGTCTGACCAAGGTAAGCGATGTTTTGGTGATCCTGCACCACCAGAGCATCTGATGAGGTCTGTCTCACATTTCTGAACATGTGTCATTAAAATGGCCCCTCCCCCTTGAGGACCATGGCCATGTCACACATGTGAAAGTGAGTTTACCCCACTGTCTGACCAAGGTGAGCGATGTTCTGGTGATCCTGCACCACCAGAGCATCTGATGAGGTCTGTCTCACATTTCTGAACATGTGTCATTAAAATGGCCCCTCCCCCTTGAGGACCATGGCCATGTCACACATGTGAGAGTGAGTTTACCCCACTGTCTGACCAAGGTAAGCGATGTTCTGGTGATCCTGCACCACCAGAGCATCTGATGAGGTCTGTCTCACATTTCTGAACATGTGTCATTAAAATGGCCCCTCCCACTTGAGAACCATGGCCATGTCACACACGTGAGAGTGAGTTCACCCTACTGTCTGACCAAGGTAAGCGATGTTCTGGTGATCCTGCACCACCAGAGCATCTGATGAGGTCTGTCTCACATTTCTGAACATGTGTCATTAAAATGGCCCCTCCCCCTTGAGGACCATGGCCATGTCACACATGTGAGAGTGAGTTTACCCCACTGTCTGACCAAGGTAAGCGATGTTCTGGTGATCCTGCACCACCAGAGCATCTGATGAGGTCTGTCTCACATTTCTGAACATGTGTCATTAAAATGGCCCCTCCCACTTGAGAACCATGGCCATGTCACACATGTGAGAGTGAGTTTACCCCACTGTCTGACCAAGGTAAGCGATGTTCTGGTGATCCTGCACCACCAGAGCATCTGATGAGGTCTGTCTCACATTTCTGAACATGTGTGATTAAAATGGCCCCTCCCCCTTGAGAACCATAGCCATGTCACACATGTGAGAGTGAGTTTACCCCACTGTCTGACCAAGGTAAGCGATGTTCTGGTGATCCTGCACCACCAGAGCATCTGATGAGGTCTGTCTCACATTTCTGAACATGTGTGATTAAAATGGCCCCTCCCCCTTGAGAACCATGGCCATGTCACACATGTGAGAGTGAGTTTACCCCACTGTCTGACCAAGGTAAGCGATGTTCTGGTGATCCTGCACCACCAGAGCATCTGATGAGGTCTGTCTCACATTTCTGAACATGTGTCATTAAAATGGCCCCTCCCCCTTGAGAACCATGGCCATGTCACACATGTGAGAGTGAGTTTACCCCACTGTCTGACCAAGGTAAGCAATGTTTTGGTGATCCTGCACCACCAGAGCATCTGATGAGGTCTGTCTCACATTTCTGAACATGTGTGATTAAAATGGCCCCTCCCCCTTGAGAACCATGGCCATGTCACACATGTGAGAGTGAGTTTACCCCACTGTCTGACCAAGGTAAGCAATGTTCTGGTGATCCTGCACCACCAGAGCATCTGATGAGGTCTGTCTCACATTTCTGAACATGTGTCATTAAAATGGCCCCTCCCCCTTGAGAACCATGGCCATGTCATACATGTGAGAGTGAGTTTACCCCACTGTCTGACCAAGGTAAGCGATGTTCTGGTGATCCTGCACCACCAGAGCATCTGATGAGGTCTGTCTCACATTTCTGAACATGTGTGATTAAAATGGCCCCTCCCCCTTGAGGACCATGGCCATGTCACACATGTGAGAGTGAGTTTACCCCACTGTCTGACCAAGGTAAGCGATGTTCTGGTGATCCTGCACCACCAGAGCATCTGATGAGGTCTGTCTCACATTTCTGAACATGTGTGATTAAAATGGCCCCTCCCACTTGAGAACCATGGCCATGTCACACATGTGAGAGTGAGTTTACCCCACTGTCTGACCAAGGTAAGCAATGTTTTGGTGATCCTGCACCACCAGAGCATCTGATGAGGTCTGTCTCACATTTCTGAACATGTGTGATTAAAATGGCCCCTCCCCCTTGAGAACCATGGCCATGTCACACATGTGAGAGTGAGTTTACCCCACTGTCTGACCAAGGTAAGCGATGTTCTGGTGATCCTGCACCACCAGAGCATCTGATGAGGTCTGTCTCACATTTCTGAACATGTGTGATTAAAATGGCCCCTCCCCCTTGAGAACCATGGCCATGTCACACATGTGAGAGTGAGTTTACCCCACTGTCTGACCAAGGTAAGCGATGTTCTGGTGATCCTGCACCACCAGAGCATCTGATGAGGTCTGTCTCACATTTCTGAACATGTGTCATTAAAATGGCCCCTCCCCCTTGAGGACCATGGCCATGTCACACATGTGAGAGTGAGTTTACCCTACTGTCTGACCAAGGTAAGCGATGTTCTGGTGATCCTGCACCACCAGAGCATCTGATGAGGTCTGTCTCACATTTCTGAACATGTGTGATTAAAATGACCCCTCCCACTTGAGAACCATGGCCATGTCACACATGTGAGAGTGAGTTTACCCCACTGTCTGACCAAGGTAAGCAATGTTTTGGTGATCCTGCACCACCAGAGCATCTGATGAGGTCTGTCTCACATTTCTGAACATGTGTGATTAAAATGGCCCCTCCCCCTTGAGAACCATGGCCATGTCACACATGTGAGAGTGAGTTTACCCCACTGTCTGACCAAGGTAAGCGATGTTCTGGTGATCCTGCACCACCAGAGCATCTGATGAGGTCTGTCTCACATTTCTGAACATGTGTGATTAAAATGGCCCCTCCCCCTTGAGAACCATGGCCATGTCACACATGTGAGAGTGAGTTTACCCCACTGTCTGACCAAGGTAAGCGATGTTCTGGTGATCCTGCACCACCAGAGCATCTGATGAGGTCTGTCTCGCATTTCTGAACATGTGTCATTAAAATGGCCCCTCCCCCTTGAGGACCATGGCCATGTCATACATGTGAGAGTGAGTTTACCCCACTGTCTGACCAAGGTAAGCGATGTTCTGGTGATCCTGCACCACCAGAGCATCTGATGAGGTCTGTCTCGCATTTCTGAACATGTGTCATTAAAATGGCCCCTCCCCCTTGAGGACCATGGCCATGTCACACATGTGAGAGTGAGTTTACCCTACTGTCTGACCAAGGTAAGCGATGTTCTGGTGATCCTGCACCACCAGAGCATCTGATGAGGTCTGTCTCACATTTCTGAACATGTGTCATTAAAATGGCCCCTCCCACTTGAGGACCATGGCCATGTCACACATGTGAGAGTGAGTTTACCCCACTGTCTGACCAAGGTAAGCGATGTTCTGGTGATCCTGCACCACCAGAGCATCCGATGAGGTCTGTCTCACATTTCTGAACATGTGTGATTAAAATGGCAAACTCAAACTAGGGTAAACTCACTCTCACATGTGTGACATGGCCATGGTCCTCAAGTGGGAGGGGCCATTTTAATGACACATGTTCAGAAATGTGAGACAGACCTTATCAGATGCTCTGGTGGTGCAGGATCACCAGAACATCGCTTACCTTGGTCAGACAGTGGGGTAAACTCACTCTCACATGTGTGACATGGCCATGGTCCTCAAGGGGGAGGGGCCATTTTAATGACACATGTTCAGAAATGTGATAAAGACCTCATCAGATGGTGTGGTGGTGCAGGATCACCCGAAAATTGTAGACAGTCACTGTCGTACGAATGACATAGCCACGGTCCTCAAGGCTGTCATAAGCTTGGCATTACCTTTCTTGCATTCAACGTGTGGATGGCCACACTGTATTAATCGCCGTAATTGGGACTTTATAATTATATTCATTATAAACTGAGCAGCACAATAATGTTTTGTGATAATTAGTGTGGAATGTGGTGCTGTGGAATGTGGTGCCAACTTCCAAGCGGTCGCACCCCATGTACAGCCGTAACCATGTGTACAATACAGGAGAAGAAAAGTGTGGTGTTGGAGGATTCGAAGTAGTGTGTAGGGTGTAGGAAGATTGCAAGTGTTGTGGAGTGTTAGAGGTTTAGAGATGTCGGATGGTTGGAGGTGAAGGGCCGGGGTGTGATTAGATTGGAGGTCTAATAGATTCAATGTGGTGTCTGGGGTGTTGAAGGTGGTGTGTGGGTGCTGGAGGATTGTAGGGTGTTTGTTGGAGGATTGTAAGTGGTGTGTAGTGTTATAGGATTGTGTGAAGTGTTTGTTGGAGGTGGAGTGGGGTGTTAGAGAGGATCATGTAGGTGTCATAGGGGTGTGGGGTGCTAAAGGTTGTAAGTGATGTATGGATGTTGTGGGGCGTTGAAGGTGGTGTGTGGGTTGGAGGATTGTAGGGTGTTTGTTGGAGGTGTGTAGGTATTATAGGATTGTAGGTGGTGTAGGATTTGGGAGGATTACAAGTGGTGGGATGATTGTAGGGCCTTTGGCGGTGTGGGAGATGAAGTGGTGTATGGGGTGTTATATTGTAAGAAGCTGAGGATTGGAGGTGGAGTGTAGGATTTTATAGGATTGTAAGTGATCTGTGGTGTGTTGGAGGATTGTAGGGTCTGGTGTGTAGTGTTTCAGATAAAGTGGTGTGTGGGGTACTAGAGAATTGACAGGGAAGGAGGTATTAGATTATTGGAGGTGTGTAGTGTTATAGGATTCTGTGAGATTTACTGTGTTTTCCTTATCATGTACATCTTTCTCTACTTCGTTTGAACAATTGTCACTTATATCTACGTACTCACCCTCACTTCTTCTAGGAGCCATTGGCTTAACACAATTGCTTCAGCATCGCCCATGCCATTCTTATCAGTACTACTGGCACCTTCAAAGCCATCCCTAGCTGCATCAGCAAAGTAGTGATCCCTTTTCGTGGAGGCCAATGACAGAATCGAGCTTCATCCATTTTGTCATTTCTAATTGAGTTCATTGCATGTTTATGTTGTGTGTGTGTGTGTGTGTGGGTGGGTGGGGGAGCGGGGATAAGATCAGTAGTACTTAAACTCAAACTTTCCTTGTTGATACGAAGATGTAAGCATACAGCCTTTTCAGTGGAGCTTGCTTTGACATTAGTGTTGAACAACATTACCGACTTCCCACTACTTTCTGTGAAGTATGTATAGACTTGCCGTGTACATGCACAAGAAGAAGCAGATAAGAAAATTGTATACAGGGTGGAATTCAACACTGTCTAAGTACCTGAACATATTGACATAATGATGTAGACTAGTGTTGGCATGCTTCACGTAAAGTATAGGAAACTTTACATTCTTTACGTACACTTTACTATACACGTTTACGTAAACTAGACAAAACAAACTCAATTAATCAACAAAGGAGTGGAAGCAAGTTTACACAGCATGTAGAACTCAAGACTAGAGCTGTCAGCTATCATCACCAATCACCACATCACTATCACCTCTTGACCAGGACTCATTATCGCTGTCAGATAAAGATTCCTCCATCATAATTCTGGCAAAGACAGCCTCCTTTTTAAAACAAAGCCTCAATAGAAGCATTTGCATACAATTATCAACTTTATCAGTATTCAAACGATTTCGTCGCTTGGTATGTATGAAAAATCATACACGCTCACTAGCTGCAGATGATGTAGGAGTAATGAACAATCGGGAAGCAACTTTGAAAAGAATGGGAAACTTCTCTCTACCAATAGTGTTCCACCAAACCTTTCCTGTGTAATTAATAATATTTTCCTTGGCCACTCCTGTCACATTTACAACACAATCAACGAAGGAACTTATTTCACTAACTACTGCTTCAGCATCTAAATTAGCATCAAGTGAAAGAACCTCTTTGTGATTGAGGAAATATAACTTCAACTGATGCATTGCATCATCTTTGTCGTTGCCATACATATTCATCCCACCACATGTATTTGACTCAAGACAATATGCAAATACCATGGATTCAGTGCGAATGAACTGCCATCTAGAAAATGCTAACTCATAGCACTCTTCAAAACACTTATGACTTCTGCAAGACTTGCTGAATTGGATTCAACAATACCAATTACCTCAGTAATAGGAGCTAACTTCTGCTCTGCAATCTCATTGCACTGGCCCAGAAGTTATCATCCCCAATCATATCACAAAATGCCTGTTTATCGTGGCCTTTAACCCTTGTAACAACGGCATGAGTAGCAAGACTACAGAGCACAACTTGATTATCTAGAACCCTGCGAAGATATGCATGCTGAGTATAACACCTTGTTTCACAAGGAAACACAAGGTTTTGTTGGTACTGAATGTCCTTCTGCTGGAACTGAAACAATTGTAGTGCCCTAAACCTCTCTATAACAGCAGTCCTAGATCTTACAAAGTGTGCAATTAATCTGCACTACTCTAGTATGCCACTACAGTCTGCCCTCCTTATAAGCTCCATGTTTGTTCCCTGAGCTTATAAGGAATTTGAGCTTGTAACGAATGTAGTTTTTTTGCATGTACCTCAATAACATTATGAATTTATACGCGTCAAACACATCAGACTGCATTTTGTCCTGCAAACACACTAGATGCCTAAAATCCTCCTCTGAAAAGATGCCAATGTTATCTCCCACAAACTGTAAAAGACTAGACACACTGTCATTTGCCTCAGCCAATGAAACAGATTGTGGTTCCTCATTGTTGGGGTCTTGTCAGATTCGTCAACATCCAAACCTGTAAATGAAGTTGTTTGACCCAATAGCCCATTACCCAATCAACTGCTGCCATTGCAATTGATATCTGACATAACACATAATAATTACACAGATGTGTCAGGGTGTTCTTATGTAAGGTAAGGAAAGCAAAGATTCTACACTGATTGATAAAGGCAAGAAACTGGGTGTGGCACATAAGGATAGAAGGGGGAAGGGGGGTGAAGGGGAAGGAGAGGTGGGAAGAGGAAGGGCTGACTGCCCTAATTCCATTAATAAGAGGTATCCAAATAGAAGATTGTTAATGAATATGAATGCTATGATCGTGAAAACATTAACCGTTATCTAATGACATACCGGACTTGAAATGAGTGTACTTGAGCTTTGAGAGGTTTCTCATTGCAATAGAGATGGTGAAAGCGACCAGGCCAGTTACAGCTCCGATTATGCCTACAGTGACCCACCTCATCAGATTGAGCTGCCAATAGGTCTGCAAAGCAGTTAGGGGTGGGTAAGCTATGAATATCACTGCCAACAGTGCAAGAGCTAGCTGGCCATGAATAGCACTAGCACGATTGTTAATGAATATGATGGCACCTTCAGCAGAGTGAAGGGTTGCAACACAAATTTAAATAGTCCCTACCATAGTACTCACATTCCTCTTTCTCTTTAAGAACCCAATACTTTTGTCGCTCGTGGGGTTGCATGCATGCCTACCCTACATGTACATGGTGTGTTTGTGTACATGTTTATGTGCGGCATATTTGTGTATTGTTTCTATTTGCTTAAGGACCATCCCCTCATCACACCTTCATCATACTCTCATCACACCCTCATCACACCCTCATCACACCCTCATCACACCCTCATCACACTCTCATCATACACTCATCACACCCTCATCACACCCACGGAGGCAGAGTGGAATCCACAGCTAGCCTCAACATGAGCTGGACTAAAAACTATTCTTATTTTGTTATGGTATATACAATGAAATCGCAGATAGGTTGGAAAGTGTGAAGTAGCGTGTTGCGAGTATCTTATAATAAAAATAATAATAATAATTTATTTGGTAAATTTACACCAAAAAGGCAAGTAATGGCATTAGGAAATGCACTTATAAACTGCCTAAACTATTTATAAGGGAATAGTTTACAAAAGGGGGTAAGGTCAACATGACTCAGATGAGCTTAAAATGCACAGACGGAGGATGCAGACACCACTGAGTTGGGCAAAGAGTTCCAAATTGGTATGACACGTTCTGAAAAAAAGTTTAGACGAAAATTATGATGTGGTAATGATCTGGATTTGAGCTTAAAGTGGTTTCCTCTGGTAAAATGAACATGAGAGTTGATAACAAAGAAGTCAGATACATCGACATCAACAAGGTGAAACACTATCCTGTAACACATCACTAGGTCAAAGAATACCCTGCAATATTCAAGAGATTGAAGATTTAAATTTCTTAGCCGAGTGCCATAATCCATATATGAAAGCTTAGCTCTTCTGCAAACAGCTCTAGTAAAGAAGCGTTGGACCTTTTCAATGGAATGAATGTCTTGATGAAGCCATGGATTCCACACCTGAGTGTTTGACTCAAGAAGTGGCCTAACATAGGTAGTGAACAGCTGTAAAAGTATTGAAACATCATTTGTGTGAAAACCCTTCAAAAGAAGAGCACATCGATGATGTGCTTTAGCAGCAATAGCCGAGCAGTGAATGTGAAACTTTAAATCAGATGAAAGAAAGACACCAAGATCACGAATAGAAGATACTTCTTCTAAGACTACGCTTGATAAAGAATACTTGATAGATGGGACTGCTAGATTTCCAAACGAGATGACATTACATTTTTGAAAAGCAATGTTTAGCTGCCACTTGGAAGACCAGTTACAAAATTCAGATAGAGAGTTTGAGAATGCAGGATCTTCTGCACTGTAACGAGCAGAGTATAGTTTAGTATCATCAGCAAAGATTTTCACCTTTACAGGTGGTGTGAGACAGTCAGGAAGGTCATTGATGTATATTAGAAAGAGTAGAGGACCTAGAACAGAGCCTTGAGGCACACCACTTATGACAGGAAGTAGAGTGGACTGAGATTCACACATTGAAACCGATCAGAGAGAAAAGAGGATAACCAATCCAATAAATGAGAAGTAAATCCATACAATGTGGCTTTTAAAAGAAGCTTAGAATGAGATACGAGAAGGTACCTTGTATACAGGCCTAGCAACAGATAATAGATGTCTCAAAGATGAACAGACAACTATATGAAATGGGATCGCTGTTTGAAAGAAGAAATAAGCAAATGCCTCATCCAATCGCTGCTGTAATGCACTATCATGTGGTCAACCCAAGCGGTTAATAATTTTCCGGTGACCCCCGCGACCTCCAAGCCAGCACGTGCACGTCGTTTGGGTTCAGGGATGCACAAAGAGCTGTTGGACGGTCCTGGATCAGGCTGCTGACTGCCATCAATAATAATAACGCTACAGTTTTCCTTGGCGGTAGGCAGTTGTTTCATTAGTGCAGCCGCTAAGATGCCAGCGTTCAACACTGTCCGAATTTTTGCATTCGTGCTTTTTGGAGCCATGATGAATAAATGAATCACGGGCAACTTTCTTCTGTAGAGCACTTAGTGGCATCACTGGCATTGACCTGAGATATTATTTATCCGAATACTTCATGTAAAGCAAATAAAGTGCTTACAAACTTTACGTAAAGTTTATTTACGCATAGTGTAAAGTGCCAACCGTAATGTAGACACATTTTTCTCGATCGATCTGCTAGTAAAATCTGCGATGCTATAGCTGGACACAATTCCAGCCCGTCTCTGTTGCAGTCAGTGCATACGTTTATCACATTAGACTGTATGAATCAATGAATTAATTAGTTTAATTGCAAAAATGCAATAAGGCATGGATTATATACGCTTACATCATTGCCTGGCTAGTTCTAGCAAAAGGGTATGCTTTAAAAACAGCTGTGAGATTTACAGAAGGTAAACGCGGTAAAAAAAAGGACATCAAATAGAACGTGCTCAATTGTGTAGCATATAATTAGGTCCGATACTATTTTCCTGTATTCAAAAGAATCAAGATGGAGTGTTGAAGTCAAATCCAGTAACGAATGAAAAAAGATGGAGCCCTGTGTAGCCCACATTAAGTATTAATGATTAATTATAGCTGCACAATAAACAGATTCTATAATGTACTGCGCGCAAGCGCAGTTATGGGTTTTTGATAATAAAATAAAATAAAAACAACATATCCATAGAGGTGATGCAGGTTTTAATTAGATGCGATGTACGAAATAACCTGAGTATAGTGTATTGAAATACCGTGACTGTGTGTGCACCGAGAATTACTTGAAAACACGCTAAAATGGGACTCAGCTCGGCTTCAGACCAAGTCTGCAGATCTGACCTATGCCGGATATGCCGGACATGCAATGAGTATGGCTTCGCCATACTACTCTGACCCGCTTACAGTGCTCCCAACGATTCGGCTTTCATTAAGTATTCATTACTTGGTCTTGGTCCCAAGTTAAAAGTCTTTCATACACTCATGCACTTCAAACGTGTTCATGCAAATTAATATAATCTGCTGGCAGTTATTGAAATCCTGTTCTTCGTTTCCCTGTAAGGATTGCTTTCAATCTGTCATGAGCTAGATCGTGGCGTGTTATAATGCCAACAAGCTGCATTGAAAAGAAATCAAATAATGAATTAGGAATCTACCACACGACCAAAAAAGTCATTGTTGCGACCTTTTCTACAACTTAAATACAAAAGACAATGATCAATCTCATGAATGGAAAAGGCCATTTATTAATAAAGGTAGAGTTAATTTGCAATGAAATTCAATATTTAATACTCTAACTCACTTGTAGATATTGCTGAATGTTCAATAAAAAAGTGGCATGAATATTTATTGACCATTATATTATTATACAGTATGTACTATATGATTCAAATGAAGTGCACTATTCAAGAATGTAGTTCCTTTCATTTAAAGCCAGGTACACCTGCTATATTGTACCAAAATTACTTACACTTACAACTATCTATAATGGAAATTATAGAACTAAACCACATACAATTTGGGCACAAGCATAAAAGCATGTTTTATCATATAAGTGCTTTTCTGCTACTTTAAACTTCAAATTAGAAAAATAGCTAATATCAGATCAGTACAGATCAGGAGGAAATATTTTTATATTTCATTTTTGGCTCTATAAAACATGAAATGAAGTGCAGCACAAATGTGATGTCAACATGAGCCTGCAAATGCTTTTTAGTTTTATTTAGAAGAACAATACATCCACACACAGAGCACCTAATTCTTTAATTGCCATTTATATGTATTGTCATTGATGTACATAGCCATGAAACTGCAACAGTGCATGGAGTGTAAATTTCTGGAACTTAAAACTCACCACTCCTGAGGCCTTTACCACTGGCAGGTGACGAAGTCCCATAGTACGGAAGAGGGTGAACACTTGTGGAAGAGGCGCTTGGTTTGAGATGGTGAAGGGACAGGGGTTCATGTAGAGAGTCACATCCTGTTCAGAAATGGTATATATGCCAGTACACATCAGAGGTCATTTTGCAGTGCTGGCGTATCAGAATGCTCAACAATTGAATGACAGAAATACTACACTGCACTACTACATCCATGCTACTTTTCTCTTTGTACAAGCAGTTATGTATTCCACTAAACAGAATATCTTACCATGAGCATGTCTCTATTATCTTCATTTATATCCAAGTGATCGATGTTTGTTTTGAATCTTGGATATCCTTCCATCATATCTTTATGGTTCAGCTCACGCTGATTATTGGGCTGCCAGTAAAAAAGCACACAACATATAGGCCTCTAATGCTAACGTCCAATATACATATGCATATGCACTTGTGATAAGTATACATTTCATGTTCATGATCATTTATAGGGAAACATTTTAACGAACTCTTGAGCTCATGAACTGCATCAGTGCATTTATTCGACATACAAGTAGTCACACTTGATTTGTTTATGCATATCAGGTATGAAAAATGTTTGGTAAGTTATCAGTAGATGTGTTTAAATGGGTATTGATGTGGAACAGCAATTTTATTTAAAAATAACCATTCTGCATAACGTGACAATACATTTACTGTGCCTGGTATAATGCTTTTACAAATACATGTGTTCCCCCATAAATATGCTGCTAGATTATGAATGCAAACTAATGATTCACAAAATAAAAGAATATAAAACCTTTGCATTTATTAGATGGTAATGCTTTGGGCTTACTTGTTCTTTGGTATTGAAGAATGTTTGTTTTGTCAATAGCTGCACCAGCTGGCTACGAAGGATCATGCCATGCAAGATGAGAGGTCCTTGCTCATCCTCCCTACGAACCTTCAGGTCTTCAACTGACAATGATTTTGATAGAAGGATTTCATTATCTGACCTATCAGTTTTGTAAAGCTGAGCAGGAGCATCTTCAGCTGTCCACTTTGGATTGTGTTTGATAGCATGAGTGTACTTGGATTTTTTAAATGTTGATCGTTTCCTTCGTGCAAATTTAAGTTTTTTTTGTGCACGCAATGAGCTACTTATGGGTGCAGTTTCATCACAACTTAACATGGCCTTCTTTAAGGATAATGTAAAATCATCTCCGTACAAAGCTGGCACATGTTTAGATGTCACATTCTGAAGTGGCCTTCCATGAGAGGTGAAAGGGGTGACCACAGGAAAGGCACTGTGAGTGGTTGTGTGCAGGAGTTGACACAGTGACTCCACACGTGTGATGGGGTACAAGAAGCTGATATTTTCACTCATAACATCTTCTGCCAATAAACTGTTGAAAACAGACACCTTATCAATGTTATTCTTGTGCACAAATGTGTACGATGTACAGGCTTATGTGCATCAAATGTCAAATAAAGGAAAATGTTACAAGGAAGTCGAGGGTGGATAAATCCTTACCCATTATTTAAAGACAGGTCTAAGCAAAAAGCAGGGGATTTATGGAATTTGTTATTCTTAAAAGCTACATGTAACAGTTTTGTGGGATTTTGTTTCAAAACCTATTTGTGTTTTGGTGAGCAAAACAGGAATAGTTCATCAATAGGACTTTGTTGGTCATATCTTGGTCGCCTTTTATCGATACTACGTAGACGCACATAAATTTATAACATTTCCATCTGACGACAAGCACATTTGGGAAATGCAGTGTTTTTCTTTACAGCATGACTGCATTCTCATGCCTATGTATGCATACAAATGGTATGTACTTGTATGCAATTGTGTGCATTGGGCTCCACCTTATGTATACATGCACCCAAACACAAGCAATTTTTTATGAGTAATTATACAAATGCACTTATCTATGCCATGTGTTGATGCATGTATGGAATGGACTTGTGACAATGCACAAATAATATTCCATATATATTCACCTGTTTAGTTGATCTGGTGCCTTCTCATCTAGAAATGGAATGTTCTTATAATGGATTGTGGCATGATAAATGCCGCTATTGAAGAGATCACCAACCCACTTTGCCACCTGTTGATCCATCATAACATTCATTGTGATGACTGAACTTTCTTTCTATTCTAATAGATTAAATATATAGTGCATGCATAAACAGGCCCCTTTTAGAGACCAAATGCACCTATACATCATAGGTACAAATTAGAATATGACAACAGATTTTATGTGTGCATCTTAACGGGTACATGTAAAGTGCACACATTGCTGCAAGGTTACCATCAGAGTGATCATGATGGGTAGCCCATAGGATATCTGCTGAGTGGTCTCTATCAGGATGACGGTCAAACTGATGGTCATCCTCATCACACCTCCCAGGAAGGCAGCTGACCCAATCAGGGCAAATGTAGCAGGTGGGATTTCAGGGAAATATGGCACTGGATAGCTCCTGAAATGTTAGATCAAGAATTATGGTGCTGTGTTATCAGCACAGCAACTTCTGCATCTAACGAACATGTTGCACAAAACTAATTGTAGGGAATGGAAGAGAGTGAAATGAATATTAGACATCAATCATCAGAAAATACAAGAATGTACTTCATTATGCAATGTTATGGGCATTTATAAAAGCAGTCATTGCTACTCTGAGTAACATTTTTTGTGAGTAATACTAATCATTAGCCATAACCCACCCCCACATCCTCACCCTATATTATGAGCAATGTAAGATGTATGGATGCATGAATGTGTGCAGATAATTGACTAACGTAATAATGAGGGATAAAAAAGCTTATGGAAGCTTTCTACAGCATAAAGTGCATGGTGCATTAAAATAAATATTATCTGCACGTGTAGAAATGGATATTTTTGTGCAATATGTTTATGTTGAAAACCAAATGGCTCAAGAAAGCAGATTTCAACAAATGTACATGTAAAAAGCATGGGAAAATCAGCGCCACCAAACAATAATAAGTGCTTACTGGAATAACTGTGCAATCAAACGTCCATATATAGCACCAAGAAGTATGGTGGGCACAAACAGCCCACTAGCAATGGCAGCTCCAAGTGTCCAACATGCTAATGTGAAGTATACAACAAAGCCAATACCCAAGGTCATGGTCGAGTAGGCAGCTGTATTGTAAAAATAAACTTCAGCATTAAATCCACATCCTTCCATTAATATATACTCACATGGCCCCAGTTGAAACAGCTGTGTAATTGCCAGCTCTCCAGGATTGAATAGCAATGTAGCGAAGTCATTGTGGTAGGGTATACTAAGATCAGTTGTTGCTGGACAGAAGTAGCTTTGTGTTTTGTTCAGATATGTAAAGTCAATTGTCTAGAGGATGTATCATACTCACCTTAATTATATCTTTGCTGTGTGCATTCACATGTGAAGATGATATACATGTATATGCAATGTAAGCTCTGCCTTCATTGATAATACAAGTGTGAGGACTCATACAATGATGGAGTGTCGAACAATTGTGAAAACTACTAAGCATTCTTTTTTCAGCCATATATATCTTTGCAACTTTTAAAGCATTTAATTCACACAGAAACATTCGTTTTCAGTGCACGTTATAGCTATATTCCACAGATACAGAAATGCACAACTTTCTATTTTAAAAGCACCCTCTTACTTTCCAGTTTATATATGTACGCATTAATATCATTCTAAATGGGCACAGGAATACATAATTATCTAAGGTCCATAGGGATATAAACATTTTATTTTCAAAATCAAAACGAAACAGAAACCACAGTATGCAGCATAGTAGTACTACACTACATACACCTCAACACCTCATGGATTAGATAAATTCATATTACAATCAATTCCATGTGTTTATACTATTCACACTATTTCTACTTTATCTGCATTTATGATGAATTAGCCGATTGATTTTCTCCTACTGTCATTATCATGCAAATTTGCACTTACGCTTGTAGCTATAAACCGAGGATTGTATCAAATTGATGCCTTACCACTGGGTTAATTTCTGGCACATGAGGCACACAGGTCCCCAGGAACATGGAGCATAAATACGCCGTCAATGTTGTCGCAGTGATGATGAAGAGGGCTTCCACTGCCCTGCACGGAATGTATTAATATAACTGCAGTTGCACAGGAGACTAAACAATGTATTCATAATTGCAAGTATTATGTGTCTATGTGAGTGGTCATAAATTCATTTGCACAGTTAAATCTTGAGCTGTGTAATTGAGTTTTAAGATATCACTTTACAGTTCACACCTTGTGTGCATTGTGCAAGAGCAAAATGGCATTGATATACACATATGGCATCATATCTTACCTCCAAACTTTGGGAAACTTCCTCTGTATTAGGAATCTTGTACGCCACAAAGCTACTTGGGTATTCAGACTATTGAAGAGCGCTCCAAGCAAGCCACCAATGGCCCCCATTACAATGAATATGATCAGATGTTGGGCCCTCCAGAGTTCTTGTGAAGAACTGCAACTGTTGTCCTGTATGTAGAAGCCAACATTGAAAGCACCTTTTGCACGTGTCATTTCCGAATTATAAATTAACATGAACTCTTCTGGCATCCTATAGCTAAGTTTACTGGGTTGCCTCATGATAGGATCTGACTAAAACGATTTAAAAGACATACAATTTTATAAACTGTGTAGAATACGAATGAATACTAAACCAGCATACAGCTGTCATTTTCTGGTGCTTCATGATGAAGCTGTCTCCAACTAAAATAATTTGACATTGAAATTGAATAATGCATATTAAGATTGAATAATGCATATTGAGATTGAATAATGCATTATAATACAGTAGCACGAAAAGAATAAAAATGATAATTACATTCCCCCTCTCCCCTTCCCCCAAATCATCTTGTGTGAATGGAGCAGAGCTCTATAATGCAACTTACTAGGAATGTACCAAAGTTCACAAGCCCAGGCCTTCCTAGTTCACCTGGGTACTTATTGTACCAGGAACGGGTGATGTTGAAAGTGAAAGTAGCAAACAATGAGCAGAACAACTATAGGATCAAGGGGAAGACCTTAACTTTAGGCACATAAATACCTACAGCATCACATGCTATGGGTTTTAATTATACTCCCTTCAGTTCAGAACTGTTTATAATAATGGGTTAGGAGGCCTTTTTTCTGGACTGCTGCAGGGGAGCAACAATGAGAAGAGTTCCAGTGTGCCTTTATACGAATTCCCACATACACGTGTAATTGTCTTGCTAGTAATAGTCATGTAATTGCCAAAAACAGCACTGCCACAAAAGCAACCTACTGTTCTCCAAGTCAGGCTCTGGTTCCAGAATGAGGACCCTTCCTCCAAGCTGAAGAGTGTACCTCCAATTGGAGCACCAAAGGCAGCTGTGTGTATAGCAAAGTGAGCAAGTCACGCTGCCCTTCTCAGCACCAAGTACAGATCAATTAGACATTTCTTTATTTTAATTTATTTGTATCAGCTCACCAGCAACGCCAGCTGCTGCCCCACATGAAACAAAATCTCTTTTCTCACTGGAAAGAAACCATTACAGCACAAAGTTGGAATTACATATTCCATTCCAATCATCCTCACCGGTCACAGCGGAAATAGGAATAAGGGATTGGATATTTCTTAAGTCCAGGTAAGAAGCTCTGAAGCTGCACAAAAACAGCATCAGAGAGTTTGACTATAGCAATGCATACATGTTGCACTATTCATTGTGAATGATATTTATAGTAGGATGTGGTTAAAATGAAGTCTGTACAATATATCCCAGACTCAAGTACACATTGCAAATCATCTGACCTGAGACACTCCTGATCCAATAACAGCTCCAATGTAGAACATTGGACCTTCCTGTCCCACGTAGAAACCTGGAATTATATCAATTTGTTTAGGTTTGGGAAATAAACGGAATGCTATAAAATTTTACATATGATTGAAAGCATTTGTAGCATAAAACTACCGTATACGTGTAGACCAGACTTACTTAAAGTCCACTACCTACATGTATGTTGACTTCACCACCCTATTTATTATGCATGTTACACAGCTATAAAGTAATTATTAATCTCAGTTGAAGACACTCCCGTTTTACTCATTTTATTAATCCCACTCCAAAACTCATGCATGCACATGTGCCCACCTGCAGCCGTGCTGAATATCACACCAACAAACTTGGCCACTACTGAACGAATCTGAATGATGCGAGGAATCTGAAGAAGAAAATAATCTTTTTACAAAACTTTGGTTTCACTGCATGAATGCTTAACCGACCTTAATTCCATTTAAATAGCAGATGAGCTCAGGCACTCCACTACCACCAGCTAGTGGCTGTTGGGGGTCGGAGGAGTGCAATAGCAGTCATGCATTTTTATGTATTTTTAACAATTTAGAAGGCCTTGATCTACATCAACTATAATACAATTGGCCACATTAGTGCATTGTGAAATAATTATTCATCTATATATCTTACCTAAATTCATGCACATGTAGAGTTATTAATGGTTTAACATTTTTTTGACAACTTGTGTCATTTCAATTCAGCTCTTTCACAAAATGTTCACTTTTTAAGTGCTTTACATGAGAGAATGCTGATGGTCTCCAGCTATTTGTTTCTTCTGAATGCCACACATATGCTCCTACACCTACACTGCATCAAGAACTTGCCTCCACAATGGACACTGTGGCCGATACCAGAGCATAGAGTCCATTGAACCCCAACAGCACAAATAAGCCGAAGGCAACCGTACCTCTTTGGAGTAAGTAGTGATATGCTGCAAGTTCAAAGTATAATGAGACTAGTTGTCACCAAGAATGTAATATCTTTAAATCACAGCCTTTGTTTACCTTGTACATAGATGAGCTTGCAAATAGTAACAAGCATGAAATACATTGCCACTACACCACCAAACTATACAGATTATTGTGTTAATTAAAGCTACAACTCATCTTAATAACATGCCGTTAACACTGACAGGGCAAAGTACACTGTATGCATGTTCTTTCATAGACCCACCTCTTGTAAACTGTTCATACTTCAGCTCTACTAACTGGTCCATGCAAGCCAGTATGCCAAAGCCAGCCAGCCCAGTCAGAATACCAATGATGGCTACCAGAATCCACCTCATAGCCTCCACATGCCAATATGTCTGTACGTAGTATAGATGTGATACTTACAGTTCAATAGTTGTAACAAAGTACTTGTGATATATTAATCCAAGGTCTGTACAGGATTTCACACAGTTTGTCAGTACCTTTGACAAATTAGATTTGTAACATGTTACATAATTCCAACCTGGCAACATCCAACCAGCACCAGCCTCTTCTTCTCATCCCCCCCCCCCCCCCCCCCCCCCCTCTCTCTTGCGTATCATTGTGGTTAAGGTAATTCTGGCAGCTTAAAATATTTGTGGAAGATGGGTATGGTGCTGGTCCCCCCTCATCATTCCCCTCTGACTTAGCTTTTAGGTTTAGTTATGGTGTGATAGGTTATAATCACAAGTTAGGTGCAATTGCATTGACCACAATTATCCACCATGTTGGTAGATCACCATGATTGAACTGAACATGTGTATACATCACCCACAAATGCTGTGTAGGACTTCAGTTGCTTCTTATAAGGAACATTGTAGCAGACATCGTAGTCCAGACTCTGCAGTGGAAGGGGAAGAAAGAAAGCCAGATATTTGCACCGTGTAATGTGTTATTGAAAGTCAGGGTAAAGGTTGGGCTTGAATCATGAAAGTGAAATATAAATGACGGGTTGATTTTTAATGTGGTGTGGTTTATCACAGCTGTATAAAAATGCTGGTCCATTGCTGAATGGACTTATTTGTCCTAACTTAAGCGTAGCACATGTGTTCATTGTGCTTGATAACAAAGAAGGTAACAAACAAATATTTTGTACATGTGCAGGATGTTAGAATGACATATTAATTAATGGCACAATTCATGAAGAATATGAATAATGCCCGCACCAATACACCTGTGCATTGCTATTTGTCTCAACAGACTCACATCGTATTCTCCCTTCAATATTACATCATCCGGGTGTGGGGGTGGAAGATTGTAGGCGTTGGTACTATCAACCACGGAGTCCTCAATTGTGATTATTGGAGATTGATGTGAAAAATCAAAGTTGGAGAAAGCACACTTATCAATAATGCATTTGCAACAGATTTGTCTCATACAAGCAGGCGTTGAGGCTATCATAATTAACCCCAGGTAAGGTATGTCATGTGTATGCCCGACTCCATTATTTGATTCCAGGCAATTGTATCAATTTGAACACTGCCATGATATTCTATACGCTCTCGAAATGCCATAATGAAGCCAAGGCCGCCCAGTGAAACTGAACGACTCGATTGTAGAAGATTGCCGGGTACATGCACAATATTGCTCCATCTGTCATAAACCAGCTATGCTGCTGGATGTCCATGCACGTTTTCCCAGTGGTGATATAAGCATTAAATGATGCAATTATACCCTTTAGCTCTGACTAGATAAACAGCACGTGGAGGGGAGTAATGTGGGTCATTTGCTTTAGGGCAGCATTTGAAACGGCTAGTTTCTCTACAGCCCATACCGCACTCAAAACATGCGCGACTCTTGAAGCAAAGGAACGGCCCAAGCAAACGTATATACTTGGCCGCACGTACACTATCGTACCTCCTGGTCCGTGTATTCCCTTTCCAAGTTCTGGCCGTTATCGTTCATGTCTGCTTTGGTACACGGATCGTGCTTATCCATTAATAGCTATTCTTCCGGTCAGTGTGGCTACACTGTCATAATACTCACTATGTAGGTTTCTTTTAGCTTACGATGAACACGGCGTAGCGTACGCATTGTTATCATTGCGTAAGCACAAGCAAGCTAAGTTTATTTTAACTCACGTGATTGAAGCATGATGCCCATGCAAAAGTGGAAAACAAAAGTTGTCGCTCGTTATAATTTTGCAGTGTAGCCAGAACTGGTTCGATTACTGTTTTCAATTTTCCTTAGACGCGATTGCCGCGAACGAACGATTGGAATTTTTACGCTGCAGAGAACGCCTACTATCTGTCTACGAATTTGATTAAGTGTAGTCTCGTCCCCAGACCCTATACGTTGCGTGTTTATAGTAAACATACGTCATATCGGTCTGGGAACGAGACTAGATTGCTGGTGGTATCACAGTTTACGTCATAATTATATTGATATATATAGCCAAACCATGACGTCATTGTTTATATAAATATTTGTGTATTAGCCAGCTGCGATTTGGTGCGGCAGCCGAAGCAAAGGGGCGCGCCACAAGATCTGATACTAGTGGTAAGCTCTAGTTCTCTAGCTCTAGTATACTGCCGATTGTATCAATCACAAGCTTTACTAAAATATCAAGAGTCAGGCACAGTGCGGTTACTAAGATGAATTCGTCCACACACACACACACACACACACACACACACACACACACACACACACACACACACACACACACACACACACCAACACACACACACACACACACCAACACACACACACGCACACACACACATGTACTGACACACACGCACGCACACGTACTCATCTCAACCACACACACACATACATGCATGCATACACAACACATACATGCATACATGCATACAGACGCACACACGAACATAACCAAAACACTCGCTCGTACACACCGTTCATGTGCAAGGGAAATGAGTCGGCACGGCGGTCCTCCTCCTCAACCAAAGCCAAGAAGGAAATTCGGCCTCTCTAACGACGAAAGGAATCAATCTTGTCCCACTTTCTCACAAGCTGTTCAAGGTGGAGGATATACGCATGCACAATTAACAAATCCGGATGCGTGTGTGGTGTGTATACGTGTAGGGGCTCTACGTGGACCTGCAGGCCGGTAGGCTGGTCGAGATGGAGAAGGGGGGGTTCGATAAAACAATAAGGGTGGAACTAACAGAGAAGATACTATAGGGGGTGGGGTGCAGCCCCGCTAGGCCTAGGGGGTACGGGGGAGCGCTGGAAGCTCTTCCATCGGGGCCAGGGGCAGAGCCCCAGACGCTTTACAAGATAGCATATCAAAACAATCATTTGTTCTATAAATTCTTCAACTTCGCCCGCATCAATCGCCACCAATATTTCTTGTGCCTCTTGCAGTTGGATGTCAACACAATTCATAGAATTTGAACATTCAGCTGTAGACTCGGTAGGGGTTCTAGACAACGGGACAGAGTGAAAAAAATTTGTCTAGCCTTTGACATGTCATAGCTGCCTTTTTGCCATCCCTTTCTCTTTGTTGTGGACGCCCCATTTAGTCACAACTGCTAGAATTTCTTTACGTTCGCTAAATTAATTATAAGATATATCTTAGTCTCGTACCCAGACCCGTTTACGATTATGCAATAATGCTTACGTAAACCGGTCTGTTCATGATTTTGGCAGGCGGAACTATAGCTTAGACTAGCTTTTTTTGATGGCAAGCTTACACATACACACATATACACACATGCACACACACCCACACACGCACACATGCACACCCACACACACACATGCTCACACACCACACACACACACACACACACACACACACACAGCAAGGCGGCCCATGCAAGTCAGGTGCTCAGTTTATCCCTTGTGATCTAACAACCATTATTGCTTCTGGTACATATTTATGTAATATCTACAGAACAAACTTTCGCAACTTGTATCCCAGACCCACAAAACATAGCATTATACATTATGTGATAATGGTTATGTCAGTTGGGACTGGGTACAAGATTAGGGCAGTGGCTCTACCATGTCCACACAGTAACATGGTCCTTCCCAGACACTGATATATACATGTAGTCATGTTAG
This sequence comes from Ephydatia muelleri, assembly GCA_013339895.1. NCBI lineage: Eukaryota > Metazoa > Porifera > Demospongiae > Spongillida > Spongillidae > Ephydatia > Ephydatia muelleri. Next base: position 5,240,152 of record JABACO010000008.1, on the reverse strand, counting down.
TAGCATTGGGGAGGGCAGGAAATGGGGAATTGGAGTTTAGTCCACTATGTTATGAAATGACCCCTCCCCCTCTGGTTCTCAACCAGCCTACAGCGTATTGTCTGGTGTCAATGACCGCTGACTTTGCACAATTTTTTCTAATATCGCATTACTTTGTTGAACCTCTTTATGAGCAATGCAATTTGGCCATTGTTTACCATACAGGCAGAGATAAGCTCAGTACTGGGGCCTCTTGTCTGAAAAATGTGCACATGATATTTTAGGTACTTTGTAATATTAGAATTGTAGCCAGAATAAATAAGTGATTACATCAAGGCCAAGGCTTTAGAAAATCAGATGAACTTGTGACGAAATTGGTGATACTAGTCCTGGTTACTGATTATATTCGACTAACCTTAATGAGTTATGAATTTGCTTACAAATATTGTTTAGATGTAGCTACTTGTAGATAAGTTATTCTTTACAGCCTCCAGTACAATTGTGCATTATTTTATTTTTAAAGTAATATATTTACATTACTCCGAGATCAACTGTAAAACACATAAAGAACACTCAGTATTGGGGTATGCCTAAATGTAGATAAAGCAACCATCAGAACTGCAGTGCTTTATTATACCAAATTCAAAACAAGAGGGTTTGTAATAAATAATCAATCTTTGTATTCAAATCTTTTCTATATAACATTGATGTTATTTGTAAAATTATACACAATCCACATAGACATATGGGATTGTTTCTGCGAAAAAGGACCTAATGCATGTTTTTTCAAGATTTCAAATTTTATGATATTCTAAAGTACGAAATGTCCTCTACACAATTTGCTTCTTACGCACTGAGCATCAGAGTATCTCTCATTTCGATTGCACATACTGGAAATGTTATAAAGTAGGCGTTAGGTCCCTTTTCGTGGAAATGATCCCATATAACAATTTAAAAGGGTTGTGCCTAATTTATAAACACTGCCACACTTGACTGCCTCTTCTGCACATGTGCAGATGGTACACATCTTTAGATTGTACATCCACATACCCACAGATAGCCACACTGACCCTACAGATGATGACCTGTATGGTCCTGATGTACCAACGACAGTTGATGATATGTATGGTCCAGAGGTACCAAATACAGCAGAATGCTTACCAGAGGGCACTAGGCTGTGGACGGATGTTGCATCATTCACATCTAAGCTTACTCTGAAACCCGATGCAGGAGCTGGCACTGAGACACAAAATAATACAGTCCAAAAGGACAACGTGTCCATTTTGGCCAAGGTTTCACTGAGTGAAGCAGCAGTTCATTCGGCTTGCAAGCAAGAAATTGATCAGATGCAGTATGTTGTAGTTTTTGCAATACTAAAGTATTTTCAGATATCCTAACTCATCGCAATAGAGCTGTAACTATCCCTGTTACTCCTGTATTGTACATGCAGCATGGAGGTCTCCAGACTGAATGCAGAAATTGATACCTTGCACGTTACGAGAGCTGAATACGTGAAACTGCAGATGGAAAACTCATCCTTACGTTCCATGCTCACTGAGGCATTGCAGAGCAAAACGAAAATGGAATCAGATTACAAGAAGGAAATCGAAGAGATGCAGTATGTCTCCATTTCTGTCTGCCTTGTCATGGCATTAACGTCTACTGCCATGATGTAATCATGATGATGTGCTCTATAAAGCATGCATGTCCATTGTTACATGCATGTCAGTTGTGATCAGAGAGGTATATAGTACAGAGTAGATGTGTAAAGGGACTGCTAATACTAGTGGGAGCTATAATACAGCATTTGCACATGCATATTTAAATCAAAGGAACATACATGTAGATGAAAGCATTTCTTCTTATAGCAACATTATGGCTTTGGAGAAGCAGTGCATTCAAAATTGGAGTGCTCAACTAGCTGCAAAGGACGAGGAACTGAAGAGAAGGGAGTCTGATCTATACTTTAGGGAACAGTGGATGCAGAAGTGAGCTATCCGAATCACAATGCCCAATAGTGTTTATGATATGGCATACAGGCGTAAACCATGCAGACACAATGTTGTTGCTGTGCATGTATATTGTCTATGGTCTGCTTGTCATGTGTCTGTTAACTCTTAAAATTACACTTCTGTGTGTGCATAATCGTCTTTCCAAAATGGATTCTTTGTGCCCTTGACATGTCACACTACATGCATTTCTGTCATTTATTTATTTTTTCCAATATCATATACATGTCTGAAGCACACGTGTGGACCAAAGGTCATCCTAATTCTAATTCATGAACATGTACATTCAAAAGTTAAAAGCAGCATTCAGAAACGAAATTATGAAAGCCAATCTTACTTTGTGTTCATGCCTGTATTTTTAAACCTGAAAAAGAGATGACAACTGAACTGATTGATGAGGGTGGAATAGGTTATTTTTGGAATTTTCATCCACATACATGTAGTTGGACAATGAGTACACTGAAGTAGTCACATTAAAACATTACAGTTGTTAAAACTGCCAAGGCACATGACAGATGGCATATAGTTTCAATAAAATACTTTGTATATTATGGCATGGAAGGTAAGTGAGATTACACTTGAATGCTACATTTATTGCATGTGAGCATATATGTAACTGTTGTGTGTGTGTGTTGTGTGTGTGTGTGTGTGTGTGTGTGTGTGTGTGTGTGTGTGTGTGTGTGTGTGTGTGTGTGTGTGTGTGTGTGTGTGTGTGTGTGTGTGTGTGTGTGTGTGTGTGTATTCCACCTATTGTCATGTAGCACTAGCTTTAAAATGAGCAAGGTCAATGCATATATATACATGGATCACCTGGAAGAATATTTAAACGAGTCTGCATGCATCTGCTGTTGTACAGGTAGCTTCTACAATGTACATGTATCTGAAAGAAAATTTAGTGCATGCAATATGCAACATGGGTATGTAAAAAAAAAATGTGCCAAGAAAGGAAAGGAGTCATACATGCAAGATACAAAAAAGTACATGTGTATTTATCACATGTGACTGTGCCATGTACACACCTGTTGTACTATATTGGCTTGGTTTTCTTTTGGTAGCTACACTGTACAGTGTGACTTGTACTGTATACAATTGCATGTGCAGGTGTCCAAATAAATGTTTTCTTTCTTTTTCCTATCCAAATAAAGCAATTGTTTTACTGTTGTAGATGGAGAGATGAAAACAATAACTTGAAAGAGAAGGTAGCAATGTTGGAGCTCAGAATGGAGGACATCAAGCAGCATGTAGAGCCTAAAAAGAGACACATTGGAAGTAAAAAAAGAGTGATGCCTGATTGTGCTATTGGACCAGCTGTCGAAACAAAACCTGACACTTGGGCTCAAACAGGACGTTCTCCTCCAGACCCTCTTATTGAGACATTTGGGCATCAGGTGCCTCAGCCATGCTATGGACCGCATGCAGCATCTATGGAAAGGAGGCGAGACCTTGCAGGAAGTTTTGAGGTGGATCAGGAAGTGATGTACCAGCCAGATCCAACGGAGGAGCAAGTAGCAAGAGAGAGGAGTTGGTCTGGGAGGAGCGATGTGCATACGATGGAATATAGGGATCATGTTGGACCCACCATCCTGCAGTCACGTGCGGCTGCAAGTTGTGTCGGAGGACCGCCAATTCAAGAAGTGCAGCGCAGAATGGAGTACCACTCCGTGAGGAGGACAGACGCTATTCATCGCATGGCAGTGGGACACGATCGCATCCAATTTAGTGACCCATTGATGGTGCAAGACAGTGCTGGACGTCCACGACTAAGCGGACCAGCTGGTGAGGCAGTGTTCGAGCTGGGCGAAAACACTATGGTAGGTGTAATTAGTGCTCTGTTGAGGGGGATTGAAGTGGGCACTGCTGGGTTTCATGTACAGTGGGTCCGTAGTACCCTCAAAATACTCTCCTCCCTCAATGTAGCACATTCTTCAAATACAGGGGAAAATGGTACATTGAACTTAGAGCTATGTGCATGTAACTACTTACACACATGATCCTGTGCATGCTTATAAATGCAATACTTCCTGATGACTGCTTGCATAATTTACTAGATATCCTAATGCGTGTAGTATATCCAGGCATGTGTTTTGTGTGTGCATGTCATGATCTTGAAAATACATGTACATATATTTAGCTTACATGTACATGGTAGGCCAAATAGGCAATCGTCAAATAATCTGTGAAATACTATTTTCGTAATTATAACATGTCCATACAGTAAAGTGTTTGATGTACACTGTACTACATGCATGTATATTCTTACATTTGCATGTTAGATACAGTACATTCTACTTATTGATGCATCACTGAATGTGACTGGCAGCTTCAATAATGTATTACATGTACACCTGCATGTACAGTGTACTGTAGGTGAAATTGAGTCATGCACAAAACATATATGGGATTGTTTTTGCGAAAAGGGACCTAACACATGTTTTTCAGGCTTTTTTATGGTCTAGAAATCTGAAATGTCCTCTACACATTGCATCTTACGCACTGAAAATCAGACTATCTGTCATGGAGTTGTAAGGCTCTGAATTTTTAATTAGCCATACATTTCAATGCATACATTACATTTGTATTGCACATACTGGAAATTTTATAATACATGTGTTCGGTCCCTTTCGCAGAAATGATCCCTTATAGCGATTAATATCTGATCAGTTTCGACAGGCATCATTTGGCCCGTTATAAGAAGTTTCAGTAATAGCATTTAGTATAACCATCAGCACTCATTATGTTAGTGGTGAATTGTTTTCAGAATGATGAAATTATTGCTAAGGAACTTCAAGCAGATGAGGCGCACTTGCAAGAAACACTTGACCAAATGGTTCAGGAAGACAGAATAGCACGACAGCTTCTTGAAGAGAAAAAAAAATCACCACCGGTACAGCAATATGCATGGATGATGAGAAAATATATTTGGGTTTTTCAAGTTCTAACAATGTATTACAATGTAATTGCAATCAATATTTCTACTTGTATGCAAACATGATACACTTTTACATTGATCAAAAGGTATTCTTTTTGCTGCAGGCAAGCACTGATACACAATTGAATGACCTCAGCTAGAGCTCACCTCAGTTCTCATTCATTCATTCAGTTTACGGTAACTTTTTGCCTTTGTTTAGTGCATTATTTATTTCTGTTGGTTTACTGACAATGCAAATAATGAGTAATGCACAACTATTTTGTTCAACTGATGGGATGGAATCCATGCTGCAGTGAGTGAGTACTCTGTGACCATATCATTGACAGAGGCGTGTTGATGATGGCGCCATTTTTCAAAAACTAAGGCCGTATATGGCTAACTGGATCATTTCAAAGCCACAATGGTCTACACTAGTCTTCCGGTTCTCCATACGGAGTCACATTTGGAGTAACTGCATGCATGCAGAGTGTTCTTGACCGATTGTGAGTGAGCTTTGAGAGTGGGTCTATACTGTTAGAGTGGAGTTTCTACTGTAACCAAACATTGCACAAGGGAGTCCCATTCCTTCAGTTGTACTTGGCCGTACCAGCTGGAGTTAGGTGTCTGAGGTTAACCCTCTTACCCACAAGCGATCAACCTAATGCTTCATGTACAAAATAAAATGTGTGACGGAAGATTTGTGTAGACGCAATATGGTGACCGCGTCTTGAGATAGAGAAAGCTAACAAGGCAGAGGGTACTACGTCGAATATCATTTTCACCAAGCTCCACTGGTAATTAATGCTGCATGCATCAATCCAGAGTAGTATGCTGCGAAAAGTTTAGGTAGAAAGAACTGCTAAAAATGGACCTGAGTTTTCCTCATATAAAAGTAGTAAGTTCAAACATGCATGTAGAAAGGAAAAATGAGTGGCAAGATGCCAAGGCACGTTATAACATTGGCATAGACTTTGCCTATAGGAGCTAACATGCGCTGCACACATTGTGCACACCTGCACACCTGGAAGATATGACTGAATAGGGTTGATGATTTTATCTCAGATTTTGTGCAGACCAATTACAAATAAAGGAAGGTGAATAGGCAAGTGAGGGGTGTGACGCATAGTCTCCCCAACAAGCGTACAGCTACTAACCAGAGGTTCTCATGGGCAGCAAAGATGATCGAGCCTTGCTGGGGTATAGGCCTCCTTGGAGAACAAGGTAGAAAATAGATCAATTCCTTTAAGACAATGTACCACTCGATGCAAAGTACAGTACAGCATGGGCTATTGGTGTAGAACGTGGCAACAACCTTCTCAGAGCAAATGTCTAATAGACAAATGAGTTTTGTGCATTGGAACTTAGACGATGAGTGATATTTATTGGGAGTAAAAAGGTTTCAGGCATGACATAACAATTGCTAAAAACTCTTCATAATACTTTGTGAAGCGTACCCTGTACACTGTATGTGTGTCACCACCAAAGTTAAAATATTACTCCCCACACTTAAAATGGCTGCAGGATGAAAAAGACTCTTGATTTGAAAAAAAAAAGGAACAAAAATGAGATCAAACCAAAACAAACCAAAGAATATTAAAATTCTATGCTCATGTCAGACATCTCGAGCGGTTCACGGAAAGTCTCAGGTTGCACGATACTTGACCTCCAGACTAGGACCTAATGAGAGGCGTTCATAGATAATTGGATGCAGTGCACAACTCATGCTTGACACAAAGTTTAGAATTATGAATGTATAAATAAAAAGGATAGCTCACCAAACTTGATACAATTGAATGATGTAATTACCTAGTTTGTTTTTTTTTGCTACATTTGGCAACTTGAAATTAAAACTACAAACCATATGTTTATAAATACCTCAGTGGATGCTCTCAGTTTAAATTTTTAAATAATATGAAAGTCAGATGAGGGATTAGAATACCATTTAGAAGTAACTGAAAACAATAGTGTGGTAGGGTTTCTTTTTCAAACAGGACAAGCAAAAAATAGAGCAACACCTTTATTGAAAATTTGGCAATTAAAATTCAGTGCCCCATAATTCCACTAAGAATAGTCCAACTTTTGAAGTGTAAGAATGATTTGACAGAGGAACATTCCTGTTCATAGAAAATTTATAAACATTGAAACCTTGAAAAGCTAACTACTAGGCCCGTTTGCAGGATACTGCCCCTAATATTCCATAGTTCTTACACAGTAAAAAGTACAGCACTTGCACACTAAGTGTTTAATATCTCTTATGTTATTCACATTACCTCATTATTGTATGTTCTGCACTCCAATGAGGCGTTAGGCAGAAATCGAGAGACAAATTTGCTGACATTTATATATCCTGTGCTGTTGAAGGCCAAATGTCTTTCAAACCAAACATTGTTTTGCTTCATGATCAGTCTCAAATTAATAGCAAATCCTTGCATGGTGATGTGGGCCTCTCTATAAAAGCAAGATTATGCATATTAAGTATTTCAATGTTACATTCATTAAGAGCTTCAACATTACAGTGCTACACTAAATAGAAAGTTAATAAAAACTGGGTTGTTCACTGCCTTGAAAGCTAAATTACTCTTTGCTTGCTTATACACATTGCACGATTAATCATCACTTGCATTTTAAAAAATGCGCCTGGGTATATTAACTCTTTCGCGGATGAAGCCAATCATTGCCGTACATATGTAGTGTGAAATAGGCATTTCCGCGCTGCAGGAAAACCTATTTTGCAAACAACTTACGCTAATAAGACCAGGAAACAAACTTTGAAATGTGTTGTCACTACAATTAGGTTAACGGTTTAGATAAACAGAGTGGCTTTAGTATAGCGTCTGCGGTGCAATATTGCTCCGTTGCCATTGAAAGAGTTAAATGCAAGGGCTGCAAAAAAAACTACATGTGAATTTTACTGGCATATTGTAATTCTCGTGTGTACTGTATAATTTTTAACATTGCTATTGAGACGCATGCTGCTTAAAGACAAAAAACACATACAAGTTTTATTTGTTTTGTATTGAAACAATTATATCAGATCTGTTATGCCCATCTTGCCATACGTTAAGGGCAGTAGCAAGCTATGGTTATGTCAGCAACCAGTGATGTCAATAATCCAAAATTGGTTTTGCATTTATAAAGGCACTCAAGGTAGGTTCCATTTTGTACTTGCGTATTTTTGCTTTAACTCTTTCACGGGCAACAGAGCAATATAGCACCGCAGGTGCTATACTAAAGCCACTCTGTTTATCTAACAGCTACAGCTGTAACACTTTGTAGTCAACAACATATTGATCAGTTGTTTCCTGGTCATTTAGTGTAAGTTGTTTGCTAGCTTCTTTTTCCTGCAACGCATTAGTTTTGCACAACATGTGTACCGTAATAATTGGCTTTGCCCATGAAGGAGTTAATGACATACTAAGAAGTTCCTCACCTTGGGGGAGCCTGAACATGATGCCACTTAGCAACTCTTCCTTCCTGACAGTACGGTCCTTCCATTAGGAGCCCACCTGTTAGTCCCACCATAAAGACTGATAAGGTTGCAGTTTTCCGCAACTACAAAATAGAATATCAACACTTATCATCTGCATGATCAATTATATGTACTTAATATTTACAATAACAGATTCCAAAGCTAGAACATAGAAAGGCACATCAAATTGGCTCGCCATATGGTTTAAATTAAGTTTCCGTGACACGTCAGTCTACATCTAACACAGTGTGGTAATTCAAACTAATTTCAAAGGCGTGTCGTACTTTGTATGTGTACAATCATGACTCCACCTTTATGGAAAAGGATAAAGGTGAGAAGGAAGCACTTACTGTGCTACACTTTGAGGTGACACATAGGCTTACTGCATGGATTATTCAACTATCAGTTATTTTCTAAATTGTGGCCAGTACTGAGTACTTGGAGTCCAACTCGGCACATAATGTAGCTATGTACAGTTTGATTTGTACGTGATTGTATATCGTGCATGTACAGAGCGCTAGGGATGCACATATGGCATACAAAGTGTTCAAAGTCACCAGCAAAAGTAATCAGTCAGTTGTAACCTCCAACGTATAAGGAATTTAATTTAAACGTGCAATAATCAGATCTACACTTCCTGTACCGGATATATGGCTGTATACATGTCTTTGAGAAACACGGTCGGCATGTGATAACACGGCATGTTGCATACATTCTGAGTAACAATGCATACATTCTGAGTAACAAAAATCCCACTATATGGTTTTAGAGGAAAGGCATTGTAAGGAAACTTTATATATTGACCACTACTGTAATGTCAAACATTACTGTAGCAAGTATTTATATATACATACATGCCCACAATCATGTAGGCTGCATTTGTTGTTCCTAAGGAATCAATCCTAATACAACCTTGTGTTATAATTTTGGTCTAACATTGGATGCTCAAAGATTCATGAAAGTCACTCTGGGAAATTGGTCAGTGCTCCCAAACGGACAAGTGAGGCGTGTCTAAAGCCAGCCCCAATTGTAATTGAACCTCTGACATCAGTACAAGCCTCACCTCATCAAAGAGCCTCAGATCATATCTGTCATCGTTGTTTCCAAAATATATCACACCATTGCATTCTACACATCTGTTGTGCTCTCGTACCCACTTCAGACCCACGTTATGGTTCCGGATGCCCATGGCTGATGAAATGGGTCTGACAAGTGAGTTATTTGGAGATGGGACGGTCAGGTGGACATAGGGCACTCCACACCTCTTCAGCAAGGCCCGGACCATAGGGGTGTGGTGGGTGGAGTTCTCAACAACAATCCAGACCAGTGACCGAACGTGCATCAACGTTTGACAGAGAGTCACAAGGCTGGCTTTCTGGGTATCACGCTGATAGGTGGTGGTAATGATATACAGCGTTGGGATGGGATGTGAGTTGGACGCGTCTGACAGCAGGGAAGAAAGCACAGTGAACAATGCTCATTTGATGCATTTTTGCAAGGTACTACCAATTGCCAAACATTTGGTAATTGTTATAACCACTGACAATATAGATGCACTCACTGCACACATCTTGAAGTGTTAATCATAAAAATGGCGGTTAAATAATTTCAATAATACTGAACTACAAAAGCAATATAAACGGAGATATAGATAAACAATAGTTCACGCAGGTACTTTTTTGTCTTTAACTGATTGATGCCTAACTCGAATAACGTGTATCAGATTTCTTGGTGCCTGAATTGATTTTTTTAATGCCACTGGGTCTACTGATCTCAATGAACTTTTTATTTTGTCTAACCTCCTGAAATAGAAGACTGACTGATCATTTGGCTACAGTATTTGATACATGAGAAGGATATGATGTTTGACATGGTCAAGGTTGCAAAGTGTGCTACTGCTTTGCAATAAGGGTGGGAATATGGCATCAAAGATACCAACATACATACAAGCATACGTGCATCACATTATTAATGACACAATTCCTTTTTTTCTTCTCGCTCGGCATACAACAACTTATTGATCTCATTATTTGTGTTGGTATGGGGCTACTAAACTAGCCAAATGCCTTTCAGTTGTTTATAGCCATGCTGAATTCATATCAATGGAACTGTGCTACCCAAAACATTTCCTGAATTGAGAGAGAATCATGGAAGGCTAGAAAATGCTAATCCTCAGCTCACAAAGCAAACAAAATAAACGTTCATTCCAATCCCACTGATGCACTATTATAGACAACCTTACATGCACTTTACCATTACGTAAGTCCCCAGTATATGTGTACTTTGTCTATTGTGATTCCAACCTTCCACCATGCTTGCATTTGGCAGGGTCGTTGGCATCTTTGGTTTTTCTTCCATTTGCATATTGTGTGTCCATAGCATTGATTTGATTGGCAGCACAATATTTTTCAATTGAGCGCATTGGGTGTCGTCTGGTAACTTGGCCTCTGCGCAAGATTGCTGCAGACCTACATGAATAGGAGGGGAAGACATCAAAGATTGTTTGGCCACATGAAGTTAGGTAGTAACAGTGCTTCAAGTTTTTAGATAATACTTTACTTTTCCACGAAATACCGTGTAGAGCAGACTAAGCTCTGCCCTAACGTGGGGAAATGCAAGAGCAATCCTTGCCAGATTCAGCTGGCCTGTTAGTGTTAAATGGCTGAGCCAGTTTGGGGTATGTGTGGTGGCGTCCTGTATATTTGTGTTGTACTTAATAATAAAACAATAGAAGCAAAACACTATTTAATTGGCAACTCGCTTACATTCAGCTAGTTGAATGAAGGGCAGGTCTGAAGGCAATTGAGACAAGTTATCAACGCAGAAGAGTATTAAATACACTGTTGTGCAACACAACTATATAAATAATAAAGGGATCAAATAATAAGCAAACAAACCGATTGCCAGTAACGTGCACGGCAACCAGTGTATTATCTAGCAACATAGTACGACAACAACATTTTGTAATTTGCAGACAGCATGCTAAAATGAAGGCACTACCTCACGCCTTTCGTGAACACACATGAGTATGTGCATAGCTATCTGAGTAGAGCCTACCTTCGTATTGTTTATATTTGACAACAATGATTATAGCCATGTTGACCGTCAGTGAAATCCACAGGCGCGCAAACTTCTTCATGGCTCCTACCATTACTGACGTAAGAGGCACCAGGCTCAGGCCCTATCAGATTCAACCAATTGACACATTGCGTCTTTTAATTAGTCCAGCTGTGAGGGAACAAAGGCGTACAAGTACAAGTACAACACCAGCACGAGAATTAATGCACTTACACAACACCTCGGGAAATGGGAACTAACCGTGGGTGCAATTGGAACTAACGGTCGATTAAAATTTATTTTCTTGGGCACGTGCGTACATTCTCGTGTGATCTGATCTCACAATCAATGTTGTCTGTGTACATTATTTGTTCTGTAGCTCAGCTGTGACATACATACATTGATGTTGCGTCACCGGGTAACAAGCGTATTCGACGTTTTGCTGGAGTATAGAAGATGCCCTGATTGTTAGGGAAATACCCGTACCGTCCCTCACGTGATGACCTAGGAACGTGGCAGACAGGTGTGAAGAAAAAACAAACTCACGCCCATTTCACGTGTTTAAATCACGTGGATATAGTACTGTCTAGAAGGGTACCTTAATGTCTAGTAATATAGGACCTATGGGGGCCCCAAAACACTATAGCGTTTTAGGGAGGGGTCGTACACCGGATACATCAACCGCATGAAATTCGGTCCGCACACGAGGTTCGGCCAATGACATTGCCGTTATTCGCATCGACGAATCGCTGTGCAGAGGCGGGGGGAGTCCAGGGTGTCCGGACACCCCCCTTCCAGCCGATCATGAATAAATTAACGTGAAAGTAAGCAAATCTACATTAGACATATCTTTCACCACATTAACTTCTTGGCGACAAAGCGGTCAGCTACGACAGGGGGGGGCGCGCCTCAGACCTGATGATGAATAGAATTAAGTATCAATACAACGCAATTAACAACATCCCACGTGATATAGTGTATCATCCAGATGGCAAGCAAACGCCCTCATTGATTCGGCAAGTATCTTGAGTTACTTTTCCAAGAAAGCAGAAGGTAATTATGTAATGTGCTCAAAGATTTACGCGTACAGGAATCACGCACCCGATCGCGTATCTCGTTATGCTACCCGGTATTCAATTCTAAGTTGCTAATTATAAACTATACGCTCAGCATTTGTCACAATTGAAATTGATGAATGTATGTGAAGAATTTATCAGCAAGCACACAGGAAAATGTTGCAATCTTTGTATTTTGTATCAGTAAATGATATGTTGTAGTAAAAGTACATTTTACTGTTTCATTAGTTCAATCAAATGTGAGCGGTCACATGACACAGGAAAAGGGCCTATTGATTATTCATGTCCGACACCCCCCTTATAGAATTCCTGTAACCGCCCCTACTGTGGTGGGTGTTTTATCCTCCAAAATCCATTGAAGAACTGGAGAACAAAACATCTCAATAAGTTACTTCTCATTTAAAAGCAAAGAAAAGCTTCTTGCTCAGCTCACAAGAAGCTCACTACCTTCTAGATAAGGTCCACCAGTCCCCATCTAATAGCCTGACCTGACGGATAAAAGCATATATGGAATCGTTTCCGCGAAAAGGGACCTAGTGCATATTATAAAATTTGGGACAGTTTCCGCGATAATTGCCCCACGGTTAAAATGTTATAAAAATGCATCGCGTTTGAATCGCTATAACTTGGATAACGCTATCGACTTCCTATTTTCCACCCTTCATAGTGAAATGGTGTAGTATGAAGTGTTGAAAATAGGAAGTCGATAGCGTTATCCGTTGGGAAGTTATAGCGTTTCAAACGCGATGCATTTTTATAACATTTTAACCGTGGGGCAATTTTCGCGGAAACTGTCCCATTTGTTATAAAAATAGAAGAAGAAGAAGAAGAAGAAGAAGAAGAAGAAGAAAGGAGGGAGGAGGAGGAGGAGGAGGAGGAGGAGGAGGAAGGAGGAGGAGGAGGAGGAGGCGAGGGGAGAGGAGGAGGAGGAGGAGAGGAGGAGGAGGAGGAGGAGGAGGACGCGAGGAGGAGGAGGAGGAGGAGGAGGAGGGGAGGATGGAGGAGGAGGAGGAGGAGGAGGAGGAGGAGGAGGAGGAGGAGGCGGAGGAGGAGGAGGAGGAGGAGGAGGAGGAGGAGGAGGAGGAGGAGGAGGAGGAGGAGGAGGAGGAAGGAGGAGGAGGAGAGGAGAAGGAGAGGAGGAGGAGAAGGAGAAGGAGAAGGAGAAGAAAGAAGAAGAAGAGAAGAAGAAGAAGAAAGATAAGAAGAGAAGAAGAAGCAAGAAGAAGAGAAGACAGTCAAGAAGAAGAAAGAAGAAGAAGCCGAAGAGAAGACGAAGAAGAAAGAAGAAGAAAGAAGACTTTAAGACAGAAGAAGAAGAAGAAGAAGAAGAAGAAGAAGAAGAAGAGAAGAGAAGAAGAAAGAAGAAAAAGAAGCAGAAGAAGAAGAGAAGAAGAAAGAAGAAGAAGAAGAAGACAGAGACGACGACGACGACGACGACAACTTCTCGCTTGGCAAGACCCATCGTACCAAATTAATGGAATGTTTAATTGCAGTAATCTTGCGCCTCCCACGTCACAGATGGCCGAATTCAACATGGCTTGCGTAAGGCTATACATGTATTTGCTATGCACTTGCATCATCCTCTAGCCATGCAATAAGCTTTCCTATTTGCTGTAGCCCTTGCTAAAGTTCTTGTCACACCCACTCAGCTACGCTTGCAACGTCAACTTTCAGCTCACTCATAGTACATGAATATCAGTGCACTCATGCTGGCTCACACACCTTTATGCATTTGTGCACACACTTGCATTGTTGTGTATATAAACTTTTACACCATCGTATGACATATTCGTATGCACAACACTCACGAATACAGTACTTGTGGCACACAATAAACCAGTCTGATGATGATGACACACTCTTGCACGTGCATTCTGCCATTTAACTGTGTGCATTTTTGAGGAGATTTATGTACTGAGCTTCTGTACTCTTTTAGTTTAATCCTTGGCATTGTTGCCTGTAGAAGCATTCCTAATAACAACTCCTTTCTGTGCAGGCTGAGTTTCCCATATAAATGGTTCTTCATACATGACATAGAGCCCTCACATGTACATTAGGTATGAGGCGACATATAGGATTGGCCCACTGTATGTGCATCATGTCCCAAAAGGATTGGTCCTCTATGTGTGCATAGTTACCTTAGGATTGATCATTTGTACGTAAATCATGTCTTCATAGCCCTCTAGAGGTACACATACATTTTACATGTTGCAAAGAATAACTATATTTTACCACAACATGTGTAAAGTTTTTAAAAAGTTCCTACGCACTCACATAATCTTTCTCTGGTTAGTGGAGAAACGTGTAATAAAGCTTTCCTATTTGTCGTATTGCTCATCTGCTCATCATTCTTTATACCCCCCCCCCCCCCTCCTTCCCACTCAGCTATGTGGCGTCTGTACCACTTCACAGTAACTTTGGTCTCCTTTTGCTCACACAATTTTCAGCTCACACAGAGTACATGAATGTGTGTAGTTTAATGCACATGACCAGTCTATGTCATAGTATTACTAAGCTTTCTATGGGTACTAGGTACAGTGTATGTCTGCTGCTAAGGCTGAGATGAAAGCATATGTTACTACAGATGCATTCAATGAATGTCTCAAGCTTGACATTAGTGCCCAATGCAGGGTGTCTTACCCCTAAAACTCTTATCCAATCAAAAATCATCCCGAACTGTTGTTGATATGTTCACAGGTTTGCATCCATATAAAAGTAATTTCATGTGTGCATCACTCCAGTCTACGGCTCAGTTGACCAACTCCTTCCCCTATCAGATGATAGGTTGCTAGTTGGCCAGGTGGCTAAGAAGGGCAGTACCAGGTGAAAGGTCTCAGATCTCAGCTCCTGGATGGAAGCCTGGAACAGATTGCACCCCAAACTGCTGGTGAAGTACCAACACATCATCTGCCAGCTCTTCGCACCTGATGGCAGCAGCCTTGAGGTATGACAGCTCTCTTGGCTGCCGGCTGCAGCTATGGACATGCTGCATAACCTTCGCTGGGATGTGTGGAAGGAGGACCTGCTGGTGTGGTGTGTCACACATCAGCCCTTTCATGCACGGCAACTGCCAGTTCCAAGCAGGCTCACCACCACACCAGCAGGCACTACTCCATCATCTGGTGCACATGGAGCGAGCCACCCACAATGCAGGCCAGGAGATTTGCCAGCGTTTCAACTTTGGAAGGTGCAACAAGAGGGCAGAGTGCTATTTTATCCACAGGTACTAGGTCCCAGGCTGTAGTGGAGAGCACTCCGCCAAGGCCTGGCCATGCACTGTACCAGTGGCCCCGTGATCTCCAGCGAGTTCACACCATTCTATGACCAGTGAACTCATACCACTCTACAACCAGTGAACTCACACCATTCTACGAACCGCTACCTCACACCACTCTACGAACCGCTACCTCACACCACTCTACGACCAGCGAGCTAACACCACTCTACAACCAGTGAGCTAACACCACTCTACGAACAGCGAGCTCACACGACAATACGACCAGCGAGCTCACACCACTCTACGACCAGTGAGCTAACACCACTCTACGAACAGCGAGCTCACACGACAATACGACCAGCGAGCTCACACCACTCTACACCAGCAAGCTCACACCACTCTACGACCAGTAGAACTCACACCACTCTATGACCTGTGAACTCACTCCACTCTACAAACAGCTAGCTCACACCACTCTTACGACCAGCGAACTCACACCACTCTACGATCCGTGAGCTCACACCACTCTATTATCAGTGAGCTCACTCCCTACTACGACCAGTGAGCTCACACCACTCTACGACCAGCGAGCTCACACCACTCTACGACCAGCGAGCTCACACCACTCTACAACCAGTGAGCTCACACCAACTCTACAACCAGCGAGCTCACACCACTCTACGAGTGACCAGTGAGCTCACACCACTCTACAACCAGCGAGCTCACACCACTCTATATATGACCAGTGAGCTCACACCACTCTTGGACCAGTGAACTCAGTATACACATGCATAAGGGCGTGTGAACCAGTATGTAGCTACACATACTTATGTACATGTGAGAGCACTATGTCAGGTACGAGAACCATTTATATGGGAAACCCATCCTGCACAAAGAGGAGTTGTTTTAAGGAATGCTTCGGCAACAATGCAGGGGGAAAACTAAGAGAGTGGTGCAGAAGCTCAGTACATAAACCCACTCAAAAACGCACGCAGTTAAATGGAATAGATCCCGTGCATGTGGTGTAACTAAGAGAGTGGTACAGAGGTCAGTACATAAACCCACTCAAATATGCACACAGTTAAATGGAATAGATCCCGTGCATGTGACAAAGTGTGGTGTAAGAGTGAGTCATCATCATCAGACTGCTTTAGTGTGTGCCACATGTACTGTACGCGCGAGTATGGGTGTTGTGCATAAGAATATGCCATGCGATGGTGTACAGGTTTATATACACAACAATTCAAGTGTGTGCACAAGTGCTTGAGGCTGTGTGAGGCCAGCATGGGTGCATGTTCATGTATTATGCGTGAGCTGAAAATTGTAAATAAAAGACCGATGTCATTGCATGCGTAGCAGAGTGGGCGTGACGAGAAATTTAGCAAGGGCTATACTGATAGCAAATTGGAAGCTTTATTACATGACTAGAGGATGATGTAAGTGCGTAGCAAATAGTCTTACTCACGCCGTGTTGAATACTGCCACCCCGCGACGTGGGAGGCGCAAGAATACTGCAACGATTCATTCAGATCCATCAATTTGGTACGATCGTTTTGCGAAGCGAGAAGTCTTTTTCTTTTAATTCACCGGTATAAACTCGCTGCCTGGGTGAGGCAACATTTTTGCGAACGGCTAGCTTAGATTTAGGCGGAGAATGGACGGAACAAAGAATTTATTGTAGAATGGAACGCGGGTTGCATACAATAATGGCGCTCATCGAGCAGGAAATGCGCATTAACTTTGCACAGCTGTATCTCCTTAACAGATAATATAAAAATTAGTGAACCGAAAAAATCAATAGCGGGAGGACCCCTCTACATCCACACTGAATTTGAAACGAATTGGACGCTCCTACCTGAAGATGTGGCAGTTTTGAACCCCATGGGTAATCAGGTCTCATAACGTCGGCACGGAGCTTGTGTAAGACACGAATAGATCAACATACAGAAATGGTGTGCTATGAAGTGTTAAAAATAGAAAGTCGATAGCGTTTACAGTTCGGAAGTTATAGCGATTTAAACATAAGGCATTTTTATAACAAATTTTATAATATGCACTACCCTGATGTAGTTTCGTACCCAGACCCAGATTTTCACAGCAGCGGATGGATTACATCAATCCATCCGCTGCTGTGAAAATCTGGGTCTGGGTACGAGACTACTTACGATGTGGATCCCTTCAGGAGGGGGATAGTTCCTCATTGTACTTTCATAGTTAGTGTGTCTCAGTGTGTCAGGGTATGTATGTATGTATTGTATCTAATAAAATGATTGGTAAACACTAGGTCCCTTTTCGCGGAAACGATCCCAAATGCTAATAGTATTTATGATAAAACTAACCCTCCAGCCACGACGGTTCCTCGGTATTGGGTACGACTACTTTTAAAAAAAAAGCGCTCTAAATATGACACACAATTCATGTGCAATTCGCTGCATAGCTGCAGCTTTTAATTAATTTTAAAAAGTAATTATGCATGCACGTGGCTCAGTATTACTTCGGATAAATAAACGAGCGCAACCCATATCATGTCTGTGAGTCAGGGCGTAAAGTTGTAAGGCAAGTTTGCCCATACCAAATTCTCACTCACTCACTGCAGGGCCGTAGCAGCCGGTCAGGCATTCGGGCTATGAGCTGACTACTTTGGTCCACTGAAACGATATAAAAAATGCGGATACGGATAATTATTGGTAATTATTAAATTTAGAGGTTACCCGCAAACTTATCAAATTAATTCATACACAACAATAATTCAGCAATGGTAGCTGTAACTGCGAGCCGATGCTATATTTTTCATTTCTAATACAATAAACCAGTCACATTTATGATTTATAATAATATTGGTTACTATTACTGCAACGATGACGTGAAGGTCTCATGGTTAGCTGTTCGTTCGACGTTCATTTTCAATCATTATCTGAGGCTCTTCCAGATATCGGTGAAAACAAAAAACCCAATCAACCCATTATGTTTAAATTCTCTTAACGAGCATTTGGAGTAAAGGAAATAACTCATCGCTCCTTTCAGTCACAATGGTGTCAAAAGTGGTCCTGGATCCAGCTCATAATACAGTGTTTTCTGTTCTGTGTAAAAGCTCCTCGTTCCAAAAAGTGGAAGGTAGCTAGAACTTGTGATGCGAGCTTTGCATTAGTCGTGGAACTGTAATTGGAGGATGCCAGTGGTTGTCACATAGCTACTGTAGAAGCCGTGGTAACTCTTCCAAAAATGACTGGTGACGTTGGCGAACAGCTGTCCAGTGCCCACGCAAAGGAGAAAGCATCTAACTGCAAGAATTTGATGACTGTGTCACAGTGTCTACGGTTTATGGCAAGGCAATGTCTGGCAATTTGTGATGATACGAATTGCAACTTCGATCAGCTTTTACTTCTGAGAGGGATCGATTATGTCGCTATTCGGAAATCAAACCTGACAAGTGCGCTGCTCCACAAATCCAGAACGAGCTATTACGAACAATGCCACTATCTATCATCCGTGATATTGCCTCGTCTATTAGAGATCCCAAGTACTTCACTATCATGGCTGATGAGGTGACAGATGCATCCAACAGAGAACAGGTCGTAGTATGCTTCCGCTGGGTTGGCAGTGATTTTGAGCCACATGAGGATGTTGTCGGCCTTCACATATACATATAAAATCAATGCAGACACGCTTGTTTCTGTTATTAAAGATGTTGTGCTACACTTGAACCTAGATTTGCACAATTGCAGAGGTCAGTGCTACGACGGAGCTGCAAACATGGCTGGATCTAGAACGGAACAGTAACACAACTGCGTCAGGTGGAGGAGCGTGCCATATTTAAACACTGCAATGGCCGTCCCCTGAAACAGTTGGAGAAATCACTAAGCTTTTGAAGTATGCACCCAGCTGTGATACTCTCTTTGAGTAGCTGAAAACATCCATACATCTCCTGGTACTGTTGGATTCCAGACGCTCCGCCCTACCCAATGGACTGTTAGAGCAGCTTCCCTTCAGATCATGATTGACAACTATATGTGCATGAAGTGTTCCAGGAATTCTGGGATGAGGTAAGGGACATAACATTTGATTCCGAGAATCATGCCCATATCACTGGTGTGAATGCATGCACAAATGGAAAAATTTGACTTCGTATTTGGTCTTCTAGGAGAATGTATCTTGTGCCACACTGATTTAACCTCAGTAAGTCTTTACAATCTCCATCTCTTAGTGCAGCTGATAGCCAACAATTATCCCTAACCTGCAATACTTGAGGTGGGAGATGGCCAAGGAACATTTACATAGACTGTCCAAGACTTCTTTCAGGCCAAGCACTATGTTATAATTGATGCAGCCCTGGCATTTATTAGACAGCGGTTCAACCAACCTCCTTACCAGACGTGTTGCCATTTGGAGACTTGCATCAGCAGCAACTCGCTGCTGATGCAAGTCCTCCAAATGGCAACACGTCTGGTAAGGAGGTTGGTTGGAATGGAACAGATTACCAGCAAGATGTAAACTTCACTGCTGACTTCTATGAGGATGATATCGACAAGATAAACTCAGATGGAACTGTTCCAGTCAATGATCTTGTCAGCTTTTCCTAACACTGCAAACATTGGTGTATGAGATATTGTGCAACATGTTTGCGCTCTATTCCCGGGTGTGTGTATTAAAATCGCGCAGGTGTGCACCCTTGTCACTCTGCTGCTGGTCATGCCAGCAACAAATGGCGAGCAAAATGCTTCTGCTCTGACGGGTGTGAAGACTTACCTCAGGACCACCATGTCTGATACAAGCTTAAGAGTCTTGTATCAGACATGGTGGTCCTGGGGTAAGTCGATTTTGTTTTTTAAACGATACGGAAAAATCGATTTTCTGATCCACAAAAACCTGAAAAATCGATTAGAGTATTCGGAAAAATCGATTTTCATTATGCAGGGGAGGTTACACACCCTATACAAGACTCAATAATCTCTCAATAATCTTCTTGTTCTCCTTCGAAAATTTTATCAAAGTACAATAACAAAATAAATTTGCTTATAAGTGTATTGTTATAAATGACTGTCCTTGTGCCTCAGTGTTTCTTCGATTATACAATCTTTTTATTGTACTCATGCTCTTGCTCTTGCTAATACTTACATTACGAAACATTTAAAATGAGGCACTATATTACAAGAATCCCCAAGTTTATCTTTACTGCTGTATGGTGTCATGGTTGTTGTGACGCTTTGGGTGTCTTTCCTGTTGTGCCTGTGTAGCATTCTGTATGTGTATGTGGTTATTAATTAGAATATCAAGTCAGCTGCATGTCGGCTAGTGTTGCCCTTCTGACAGGACTGTCTCTGTGATAGACAGGGAGTGCATGTGATCTTGTTGTGACGCTTTAGGTGTCTTTCCTCTTGTGCCTGTGTAGCATTCTGTATGTGTATGTGGTGATTAATTAGAATATCAAGACAGCTGCATGTCGGCTAGTGTTGCCCTTCTAGCTGCCAGAGCTGTCTCTGTGATGGGCAGGGAGTGTGATCTTGTTGTGACGCTTTGGGTGTCTTTCCTGTTGTGCCTGAGTGTGTAGCATTCTGTATGTGTTTCTGGTGATTAATTAGAATATCAAGTCAGCTGCATGTCGGCTAGTGTTGCCCTTCTGACAGATCTGTCTCTGTGAGACTATGAGCTACAGAGAGCTAGGTCAATCAGACTCAACAAAGAATTTCTACATAGCCAACAAATGGTATGTTCAGGTTACAAAATATCCAGTTTTACTTTTCATTTCTAATAGATCGCAAATGTCATGGATTAAGATGATGCTGTTCTGGTTACCAAAAAGTGGTGGAGTAGGAGTCATGCTACAGTGGCATCAGCAATTGATGATGCTGGGCTTCCAAGACCAAAGAAGAACTGCACGTTGAGAGAAATGATAGCACATGTTGGAAACTGGCTAGTGGAAGAAAAAAGGGTTACCCTTAACAGAGCTGCTGGGCTATCAAAAGAAGACACTATACAATAGTGCGTATATTGCTATATGGTTCGTAATTGAACGTTTTTGGGAAACAAATTTTTGTGTGCACAATATTTGCATGCGGGTCTGGGTACGAGACGACAGGAAAGGCCTGGCACGAGGCGTAGTACAACGTTGTAAAACGTTGTAAAACGTGAATGCAATTCTATTGCCATTCATGCCGCGTGTAACGTTGAAATTCTTACTGTACATACGTTATAATTCATAGTAAAATTTACAACCATTGTGAAAAATACAACCGTAGTAAAAGCACAATTTTGTTGTATTTCAAAAAACGCATATACAATGTTTTACCACACGATATACACTGCATTACAACAAAAATACATTACATTTCTACTATCGTAAAATCATTTTTTCCCCTTGTGACATACATGATGTACATATACATGTACAGATCCGTGCTTTGAACAATACTACTATAGTACAAAAACATGTTTTCCCAATGTTTCTTACCCCCCCCCCCCCCCCCCCCCCCCCCCCAGGAAGCATCTTACAATGCATGCCATCATGCCAGTTGGTTGGTCACATGTCTAGAAAAAGATGCAACATCGTCAAAGTTATAAAGCATAACTGCACAAATAAGAAGCAAACGATTAAAACGCTCGTCTTTCACGCTATAACAGACAATTTTTTCTTAGGTGCTATAATAATATGCATGTCAAATTCTTCAGACTTCATAGAAAGTTTCAAGCTTTCTTCTTTGACCAGCATCTTCACAAAAAATGACAAACAGTGCAGCACTACCTTTATTAAAGGCTAAGACTTTGGCATCATAGCTTTCGTTTTTTCTGCTCTCCCTTGTCTGAAGTTACAAATTCATCATAAATTTTGATGATATTTTTTTAATGTTGAAATTATATAGAAATTACAAAAAAGCCAATGCTCCTGCAATACAGATGTCAGCTTATCAGCATCATCGCTTCTTGACCGTTGAGATTGTCCCGCGCATCTTTGGACGAAGATAAAAATATTTGGCGCCCTCATTTGAGGGGGGCATTGCCCTCCCCCCCACCCCTCCCCCCCAGGACACCACTGATGGAATGACAACCATTTCGGTAGGGCGGGACCTCCCTCATTAATTATTCATATCGAATCCTAAATACGTGTAAGTGACAATTCAGCTTTGTAAAACGCCTGTGAATGGGCAGGAAGAAGCGAAGACCTCAGAACAAAAAAGAATCAAGTGACGATACATTTCCAAACGCTGCTCAACAAAGGGAGAAAGAAACGCTGCAACAATCACCTTCGGTTCCACCATCCCATGAACATCCTTCAAATACACCGCCACTCCACCGTACCCTACTCAAACCTGCGCCGGCCCTTCAGCCCTCTCCCACGCGCCCTCCGCTCTCAACGCTTCCTCTAGACACCCTGCTGGACGTAGCTGGCCCATCTTCTAGACAAGCGCCCCAACAAACTAGTCAGCAGAGCTCTCTGCATCTTCATGAGATCACACCGGCATCCCGCACGCCAAGATCACCTCCTCTCGTGCCTCCTTCAAGGCGTCCTTGCACTACATCAATGCGGGAAACGCCTCTAGAAGCAATACTACTCCGCTCACAACAATATGAACCACCTCAACGAGTGAGTTGCATCATGCTTAAAAATGTACAGTGCATCCAGGCACATATTGCCAAGGTGTGTGACATGTGAAAGCAGTGAAGATATGCAATAACTGCATGGCCTGATTCTATTAATAATGTATTTTGCATGAAGTAATAGAATATAAATTCGTTGTGATCGAATATATAGGACACGGTGTTCACGAGAAAATTGCGCTTCATAATAGACAGATAAGTTACCACTATGGAGCTTTATTCGACCTATATATCTTCTCGCAACAATACTCAGCATGAGCAAGTAACCAAGACAGCTAAGGTAATGATGACATGTGGATTCGGAGAATAAATGACCCAAATAATTCTGGACAAAATAGAGTTGGATATTCGGCTTGCCTGTGGTGCAAATAGCAAGCACACTGCATGTATATGTATTTACAGTTGGTTTGGCTTAACCGATTATACGCGGAATTGTAATATTTTGCTGCATGGTATCAGAATACGTCCGTACTTGTATATACCGCGTGGCGTAACATGTTTTGTAGTGTTTGTTTTTTTGTGGAATCTTGCGAGGTTTCAATTTGCAGCGGTTGTGATCGACGCAACACTTTTCAGCCAGGGATGATCATTAGTATATATTGTCTCTGATTGAGCTAAACATATGTAGCTACTAGTGCGTAGCTGTACGCTGAGTGGACTTAGTGTTGCGTGTAGGTGCGTACATGGTTGTACGCTGAGTGTACTTAATCTTTAATCTGCGTGAAACGATCCTGAATTCAGGATCGGTAAAATCCTGAATTCAGGATAGTGAGTTCTTCCGTTTATAACAACCATTGCTGCGAAAATTAAAATCATTAAAACATAGAAGCTGTTTGTTTCAACAATGGTGCACACATTCTGTAGCATGGAATAATTTTTATCATCTAGAAAGCTGCCCAAACTTCAAGGATGCATAAGCACGTTGCGTACATAAATTAAATGATTAGTAATTTATAGTTTGGAATGCTTACAAAGAGCATTGAACATATCAATTTTACTCCTTTTCACTACTTATTGGTGGTAGCACCTCCAGACTCTTGTTAGAAGTTGTATTTTTATCAAACTTGTACTCAAAATAATAGAAAAGTGTAATTTATTATCACTGTCCGAGCATCCGCCCCTTCTTTTTATGTCCCAACAGTACTGGTGACAGCATTTCTACCAATGCCAGGCATTTCTGCATTGCTCTCAACGACAGAAATGCTGTTTTATTGTTATTTTGCAGAGGCTAACCATCGTACCACCCGCTCTGACTCGCTTCGCTTAGTCCGTCTTGAGTTCATTCGATGCTCGTATCTCCTGTGTCCCATACTCTTGAATTTGCTTTTTTGGCTCTCCTTACAGATCTTTGTAACAGTTTCTATCTTGAAAGTAAGCTTCCTGCTCTTTCCTCAACTTTATACCTGACTTTGATGGTATTTGCGAACGAAAAAGGAAACTAAGCCTAAACATAGTTTTTTTTCTAAATTTGAACGACTAAACTGGATAGCGCTGTTTAGAAGAAAGCCTACAGAAGCTAAATAGCAAAAAAAAAATCATCAATACCGTTCGAATTGATGTTGATACGAGCGGCGTAAAGTCATCCTTAATTCAGGATTTCCATCCTGAATTAAGGATGAAAATAGATTAAAGGTTAAGATATGTTGGTAGCCAACGCTGATTGTACTTATATAGTAATGTGTTGATAGCTGTGTATGTGCGCTGAGTGTGCAGTGTGGGGATCGAAGACCTTATCACGCGCTGCATCCCTCCCCCCACATGAAGACTGTAAGAGATAGCTATTTTAACTTTGGCACAGACCATGTTGTATGGTAAAAATCACTCGTTTACGGCCGTCTATATACAATTATTATAACCACTGGCAATGTCGTGCTATACACGGCCAGGGCTTCGTACGCAAATTTGCGTCTTCTGCGTATAATCGGTTAACATATTAACTAAACAGCCCTACAGAACTACGCTAGAGAGCTAGACATACATGTACATAATGCACCTGCTAGCACATAGGTTTATCAAATTGTGTATTACAGTTATTATTTTCATCTTGTGCACATTGGCCTATTTCCTGTCTCCAAAATCCTCTGTTGTCCAATTCTAAGAAAATGAATTGCGAAACACAATGAAAAACATTAGTTTTGATGACAGTGTATGCCAAGCCTCACTCATCGTGAAGTTGCAAGGGCAAGGCCTTGCTTGGGATTAGTAGTGCCGTCCAAATGCTCCATCGGCTTTTTTGTCTTAATAGCAGAATGCTGTTCGCGGGTCATTCCACCAAATGAGTAGGAGTTGTGACTCACGTCTTATGATTCTGCTCAAACCTCTCATATATGTTGGTCTTGATATGAAAGTGACTTGCACCATTTCTTGAGTTAATAACCTTAATGGTTTAGGAAATACACGCCACTGAATAATTAATTTTTTCATAAAAGTTGCAACTTTGCACACTTATATCTTGGCCGCTATACATTTGACAGAGGTGGTTTTGGCAGGTCAGTAGAACTGATCTATGATGATTATTTGGTTAAATTTGTAGCAACTTCAAAGCACCTTTTGCAATATTGAGGTGTCGTCCCTGTTGAAATACAATTTTCTTTTTTAAACAAGTGAAGGGACTATCAATGTCAGTATTTTTCAGAAAAAAAAGTCTGTGTATGATTACCCCTGAGAACCACGCAAAGTTTTATCTTAGGGCGCCATTTTTTTCTCATTAAAATTCATAAAGCTTTCAAGAGTGTTCTTACCAACAGCTACCCACGTGTGGGTTTATCAAGTAACATGACTCAGCAGATAGTGTTTCCTTATTTGGGCCAAAGCGCGCGTGTTTTATTTCTCTACGACGTATTTTGTGTCATGTCGCGATCGATCAATCTTTAAAAGTATTGTCTGATCCGTTCAAGTACACACAGCAAGTCTTCACTTCGCAAAGACAGAGATGGACATTCTGCTATAAGTTTTTCTGATGCAATTCGAAGGTGTATATGCAGCGCCGATGCTTCTTGAACGGGTCACGAGTCACGACAATACTTGTAAAGATAGATCGATCACGACATGACACAAAACACTTCTTATAGAAAAAAAAACGCGAGCTCTTGCTTGAAGGAAACACTAGTCATGCTACTTGATAAACCCACAGGTGGGTAGCTGTGGTAAGACAGTTACGTAACACTTGTGGAAGCTATGTAAATTTTAATGAGAACAAAATGGCGCCCTCAAATAAAATCTTGCGTGGTTCTCAGGGGTAATCAAAACACAGACTTTTTTTTTTAATACCGACATTGATAGTCCCTTCACTTGTGTAAAAAAGAATATTGTATTTCAACATGGACGACACCTCAATATTGCAAAAGGTGCTTTGAAGTTGTAACCAAGTTAACCCTTTAACCACACTCCAACATAAGCATCATAGATCAGTTCTACTGACCACGGCCTTCAATTTGATGCCAAAAAACCCTCTGTCAAATGTATTGCGGCCATGATATATGTCAACTTTTATGAAAAAATTAATCATTCAGTGGCGTGTATTTCCTAAACCATTAAGGTTATTAACTCAAGAAATGGTGCAAGTCATTTTCATATCAAGACCTAAATATATGAGAGGTTTGAGCAAAATTGGAAGAACGTGAGTCACAACTCCTGCTCATTTGAACACATCAACGATATGATTTAGCAATTGGGATCGCTTCCCTGAAAAGGAACTAGTGCATACATTTATAAATTTATTGCGCGCAACAGAATTATAAAAGCTTTTGTTGAATTGTATGGATGTAGTGCCCTACAACTCCAGAAGAGATAATTAGATTCTCAGTATGTAAGATTCACTGTGTAGACGACATTTCAGACTTCTAGAATATATAAAATTGAAATCTTGAAAAAATAAGCACTAGATCCCTTTTCGTAAACGATCCCTGTTGATGGACTTGATAATACCTAAAGCCTACCCTTCTCCTCCCCCATTGCCTGGACATCCGTTTTGTTTGTGTTGTGATGTCATCACTATTAAACTATTCATCCATTATAGATATCAATTGAACTTCTCTACATCTGTGACTTATGGACTAAAGAGGAATTTGATAAATTGAACGGGGAGTATTGCTAATGGTCATTCACGCCCTCCAGCTAAATTTACTGTCATTCAGGAAGAAGTGTGATGACACAGTGCATTCATCTATTCACCTGGTTATAATGGTCTGATTGGTAAAGCAAGTAGAGTTTATGTGTTTAAAGGTATAGCCACCAACAATGACCATACTTGGAAGCCTTTGAAATCTAATCTCCCTGGCTGTCCACCACCAATGGCTCCTTCTTTGAGATCTGAACCATTATCTGTTGGAAAGATTTTTGACATCTCATCAATATAATAGTGTTCTTAAATCATTTCCCAAAGACACTGCAATAAGGCCCTCTTTTCTTCGGGTTTTAATAGCTTCTGGATGTTGCTTCGATACCTCTTACCACCTCATCTGCTCCTCTCTAGAGAGAATTGTTAACCTTCTTGCTTCACGCAAAATCCTCCTGATATTGCAAAATTTCTAGCTAGGGAGCACTAACTGTTCTGAAAAAAAAAAAAAAACAACAACGGATTTTGATCCTAATCTTAGGCCCATTGCTGTGCGGTAATCCTGAGACTCTTAACTGGAAAGTGCCTGTATTTGTTGATAAAGGTTAAAGCATCTGGATTTGTTGAACCTTTAAGTTTGGAGTGTTCTGCCCACTAGGATCAGAAATGGTAATACATGGATACTTACTTATCTGTGCTGAAGGAATGATTTAACCTTGACAAATGTGTCCTTTGATTGCCTGATCTCCTTCCTTGTGCATACTAGTTTTATGGAGTTCACCCTGTTCTATGACACAATGTGCGGATTTCCACAATTTCATGATCTGCCTACCCTGCCCCAATGCAGACTCTGAGGGGTCCCTCATACAACCCGCACCCCTAGCAGTAGAAGAATTAACATACATAATACTGTGTTTTCAACGATTATTGAAAAGTATTAGCAATTGGAGGGAGTCCCAGCCGATACAAAACTGAAGCTTACCTATTACCTCTTCAAGGGTGGGTCATTCCATTACCTGTTCAGTGTGTGTTTGTGTGTGTTTGTGTTTGTGTGCGTTTGTGTGTGTGTGTGTGTGTGTGTGTGTGTGTGTGTGTGTGTGTGTGTGTGTGTGTGTGTGTGTGTGTGTGTGTGTGTGTGTGTGTGTGTGTGTGTGTGTGTGTGTGTGTGTGTGTGTGTGTGTGTGTGTGTGTGTGTGTGTGTGTGTGTGTGTGTATAACTGAGCAAACCGTGTGCCTCACATCTTCAGTCTTGATGCAAGTAGTTGTACATCCACCATTTTTCAAGTTAATAACGTTCATAGTTTACAGTATATACAGCACTGAAAATAAATTTTCTTTTGCAAATTGGCAATCTCATAACCTTTCCATTGTTTGTCTGGTAGCAACTTGTGTGGCGTCAAACTGAAGCTTAATCTACGTAGAGTCTATATACATGAATAACTTTTGTTGGTGATGAAAGGTTAAATAAACATCATCGTTATAGCACAGATTTCAAAATCGACCTGTTTAGTCGCTCGCAAACAAAAAGCGCACCAAATCGTGTTCGTTAAAGCAGAGATTAAATTAAGTATTTATAGTGGGAGGCGTTGCAACTGTTGTGCTGCAACTGTTGTGCTGGGAATATGTAGCAAAGCAAAGTTAGGATCATATTATTGTGAGCGATTAATAACGTTGCTAGCTTTGAACCTCTACTATATTGCGAGAGCCAACGTGCTTACACTTATTGAAATACCCTCGGACCGTGACATACATCATGGAGGAACCCTACCAAAAGGAGCCGAAAGGAAGCGCCTCGATCTTGGATTTTTTTTCTACTTGTCAGGAAGGAATTCTCACAAGTACGAAAGACTCTAAGTGACGATGAATCGTCAGTATTCATAACTGAATGAGCTCTGTAGAAGCCCTAAATGAGTCAAATGGCTATGATTCCTGTCCCATCTTGTGAGCTGAGCGTTTATTACGCCAATTAAAGGCTTTCCTGAGGACGGCAATGGCGGGGATCAGACTCATTATAGTCTAACCTTATTACATGTACGTCGAAACATCACACTAGATTTAGACGAGCTAGGGCTGTTTATCGGCATGCAAGCAGCACCTAAGAAAACTACAATTACTAAAATAACTTCTATGGATTTAGACATCATTGTGATGCACAGGGGCTTAGACTCATTTAGTAATTACGTGTTGAACAATAACAATCTATCGAATTTACAGAGAATTTTTTAATCCTTTATAAAATCAAAACTTGATTCGACCCATTTTTTTTCGTGTTGGGCATGCATGAAAAAGACTCATTTTGAAATTACGTAAAAATCAATGGAATTTATTAAATCCTTTATAAAATGAAAACTTATTCGACCCATTTTTTTCGTGTTGGGCATGCATGTACAAATTGTCAGATATATATAAATCAAAGTACTGCGTAAAACCTGACGGTATAAAAATAAGGTACATAGTTGTTTGGTATCCTATCGGTTTGTATAGTCTAATTCATCCAATTGCATTTGTTTCTGAGTGTTAAAAAGCAGTAAGAAAAAAGTATACTTTTATCGGTAAGGGCGGCTTCAATTAAATAGATATAATACTGAACATTGAGCCATACGCTATGCAAAGAGTTGTTTCTAAACACTAAATACACATTTTCTGCCATCGAACTCCCCCATCCCCTTATATGTCTCAATAGCAGAATGCATAGAACTTATTCGCTCCACTATCGTTTTACCTCACTTCCAGCACTTCAACAGTTTTTGTCATATGATTTAACACATGGAATTGTTTCCGTGAAAAGGGCCTAGTACACACATCATAAAATTCTACGATGTACAATAAAAATATAAAAAGATTGAATTGTACGGCTAAATACAAATTCAACTTCAGAACAGATAGTGTGATAATGATAAAGATTTATAGAAAAATTGAAATCTTGAAAAAAACAAGCACTAGGT
This sequence comes from Ephydatia muelleri, assembly GCA_013339895.1. Classification (NCBI taxonomy): domain Eukaryota; kingdom Metazoa; phylum Porifera; class Demospongiae; order Spongillida; family Spongillidae; genus Ephydatia; species Ephydatia muelleri. The sequence goes on along the minus strand of JABACO010000008.1, from coordinate 5,209,842 downwards.
ACTTTTCTGTGGAAACAATCCCAGTTTATTTTTGTACAGCATTTTCCTGCCGGCAAAACCTCACACAACACATTGGAGAGGGACTAGATAATACATGTATAAGCTCATTCTGCTGAACATTAATCATTAGCAAAACTGACCACTTGAAATTTCTTATTACATTATAAATTTTATTTTAGGCTATTGGATGGAGGCTACTGTGGGTAGATCGGGGGCCATCATTAACATTGAGGACTCCTGTGATTGTAACATTGTTGTACTGTGGAATGGCAAAGTTGATCAGGATCTTGTGGTGCCCTGTTACTGTTCTATAAAACAGTAGATTGCTTGATACCTGCATAACCAAGCATACCTGGTACACGTCTGCTCCTTGTAGCTTTGACTACATGATTGAGGTCTTATAGGGCTCTCAAAGCCACCTGGGCACCTGTCACCTCCTCCTCCTGCATGCCCTCTTTCTTCTCTGATAAATAGTGAGTAGCCATTGCGCAATGATCCTCCATTATTGTGTGAGCCATCAAGAGTTGTAGGTACAGTAAGGTGTTGTTGGGTGTAGCCGCAAGAAGGATCAAGTAAGCACATACAATTAGATCCGTATGATTAAGATATACGTGTGGAGCTGCTGCAGGTATTCCTTTTTCCAGAGTAGATGTGGGATTTTGTGGTTTTATTTGGGAAATAGTGAGCAATGAGTAAATATTTGTAATACGATAGTGGCCCATGTATGACAAATTAAAGTGCAACTGCTACTAAAGGAAAGGGAAATGCACCGGCCATTGCACTAGTAGATTGTTTAGTGTACAAGGCTACTTCATGTGCACTTATTAATGTGTGGAGGAAGGTACATGTATGTATGTCATACGGAGGGCAAGTAAGTATGCAATGTGTCAAAATATAGGGTAACTCAGATGTGTAATTAGCACTTGGTATAGGGCCAGTTCTAACATTACACGCTGCTTGTGACATTGCAATAGATGCATGAATACCATGTCATCAAACTGAGATGTATCATGGCACTTATACATGTAGTTCACTGGACCTCTCATCCCTAGTGGTATACAATAGGTACATCAAAACACAACTATAGCTTTCTGGGTCTAGCTTTTGGTACTGATTGTTAAATGGCATTGGCAATTGTATAGACTGCACACAAATTAATAAATGCAATACAACAGTTCAAATAGTCTTACCTACTGAGAATAAATAAAGAAGCAGTATAATCAACTTTTTAAAACTATAAATGTGAAATAATTACATTCATATCAAACAACAAGGTAAATTAATCGTTTTTATCTCAGCAGCTGTATCAAGCTTGTATTGAGAAGGACCTAGCTACAGTGAAGTATCTAGTGGAGAAGCATGGATGTGACCCCTCTGAGAAAGACGAACAAGGAGACACTCCACTCAATGTGGCTGCATTCTCAGGTAGCCTAGACATCATGATGTACCTAATTGAAGAAAGGATGTGCAGTCCAGGATGTGCAGGTCAATGGGGTAGATCACCATTACATAATGCGTGTGGAAGGAATGGGAATCTCGCCATGGTGAAGTACCTGGTGGAGAAGCATGGATGTGACCCCTCTGAGAAAGACGAACAAGGAGACACTCCACTCAATGTGGCTGCATTCTCAGGTAGCCTAGACATCATGATGTACCTAATTGAAGAAAGGATGTGCAGTCCAGGATGTGCAGGTCAATGGGGTAGATCACCATTACATAATGCGTGTGGAAGGAATGGGAATATAGCCATGGTAAAGTACCTGGTGGAGAAGCATGGATGTGACCCCTCTAAGAAAGACGAACAAGGAAACACTCCACTCAATGTGGCTGCATTCTCAGGTAGCCTAGACATCATGATGTACCTAATTGAAGAAAGGATGTGCAGTCCAGGATGTGCAGGTCAATGGGGTAGATCACCATTACATAATGCGTGTGGAAGGAATGGGAATCTCGCCATGGTGAAGTACCTGGTGGAGAAGCATGGATGTGACCCCTCTGAGAAAGACGAACAAGGAGACACTCCACTCAATGTGGCTGCATTCTCAGGTAGACTAGACATCATGATGTACCTAATTGAAGAAAGGATGTGCAGTCCAGGATGTGCAGGTCAATGGGGTAGATCACCATTACATAATGCGTGTGGAAGGAATGGGAATCTAGCCATGGTAAAGTACCTGGTGGAGAAGCATGGATGTGACCCCTCTAAGAAAGACGAACAAGGAAACACTCCACTCAATGTGGCTGCATTCTCAGGTAGCCTAGACATCATGATGTACCTAATTGAAGAAAGGATGTGCAGTCCAGGATGTGCAGGTCAATGGGGTAGATCACCATTACATAATGCTTGTGGAAGGAATGGGAATCTAGCCATGGTAAAGTATCTGGTGGAGAAGCATGGATGTGACCCCTCTAAGAAAGACGAACAAGGAAACACTCCACTCAATTTCGCTGCAGCTTTGGGGAGCCTAGACATCATGATGTACCTTATTGAAGAAAGGATGTGCAGTCCAGGATGTGCAGGTCGATGGGGTAGATCACCATTACATGATGCCTGTCAGATAAATGGGAATCTAGCCATAGTGAAGTACCTGGTGGAGAAGCATGGATGTGACCCCTCTGAGAAAGACGAACAAGGAGACACTCCACTCAATGTGGCTGCATTCTCAGGTAGACTAGACATCATGATGTACCTAATTGAAGAAAGGATGTGCAGTCCAGGATGTGCAGGTCGATGGGGTAGATCACCATTACATGATGCCTGTCAGATAAATGGGAATCTAGCCATGGTGAAGTACCTGGTGGAGAAGCATGGATGTGACCCCTCTGAGAAAGACAAACAAGGAAACACTCCACTCAATATGGCTGCATTCTCAGGTAGCCTAGACATCCTGATGTACCTAATTGAAAAAAGGATGTGCAGTCCAGTATGTGCAGGTCGATGGGGTAGATCACCATTACATAATGCGTGTGGAAGGAATGGGAATCTCGCCATGGTGAAGTACCTGGTGGAGAAGCATGGATGTGACCCCTCTGAGAAAGACGAAGAAGGGTACACTCCACTCAATGTGGCTGCATTCTCAGGTAGCCTAGACATCATGATGTACCTAATTGAAGAAAGGATGTGCAGTCCAGGATGTGCAGGTCAATGGGGTAGATCACCATTACATAATGCTTGTGGAAGGAATGGGAATCTAGCCATGGTAAAGTATCTGGTGGAGAAGCATGGATGTGACCCCTCTAAGAAAGACGAACAAGGAAACACTCCACTCAATTTCGCTGCAGCTTTGGGGAGCCTAGACATCCTGATGTACCTAATTGAAGAAAGAATGTGCAGTCCAGGATGTGCAGGTCAATGGGGTAGATCACCATTACATAATGCGTGTGGAAGGAATGGGAATATAGCCATGGTAAAGTACCTGGTGGAGAAGCATGGATGTGACCCCTCTAAGAAAGACGAACAAGGAAACACTCCACTCAATGTGGCTGCATTCTCAGGTAGCCTAGACATCATGATGTACCTAATTGAAGAAAGGATGTGCAGTCCAGGATGTGCAGGTCAATGGGGTAGATCACCATTACATAATGCGTGTGGAAGGAATGGGAATCTCGCCATGGTGAAGTACCTGGTGGAGAAGCATGGATGTGACCCCTCTGAGAAAGACGAACAAGGAGACACTCCACTCAATGTGGCTGCATTCTCAGGTAGACTAGACATCATGATGTACCTAATTGAAGAAAGGATGTGCAGTCCAGGATGTGCAGGTCGATGGGGTAGATCACCATTACATAATGCGTGTGGAAGGAATGGGAATCTAGCCATGGTAAAGTACCTGGTGGAGAAGCATGGATGTGACCCCTCTAAGAAAGACGAACAAGGAAACACTCCACTCAATGTGGCTGCATTCTCAGGTAGCCTAGACATCATGATGTACCTAATTGAAGAAAGGATGTGCAGTCCAGGATGTGCAGGTCAATGGGGTAGATCACCATTACATAATGCTTGTGGAAGGAATGGGAATCTAGCCATGGTAAAGTATCTGGTGGAGAAGCATGGATGTGACCCCTCTAAGAAAGACGAACAAGGAAACACTCCACTCAATTTCGCTGCAGCTTTGGGGAGCCTAGACATCATGATGTACCTTATTGAAGAAAGGATGTGCAGTCCAGGATGTGCAGGTCGATGGGGTAGATCACCATTACATGATGCCTGTCAGATAAATGGGAATCTAGCCATAGTGAAGTACCTGGTGGAGAAGCATGGATGTGACCCCTCTGAGAAAGACGAACAAGGAGACACTCCACTCAATGTGGCTGCATTCTCAGGTAGACTAGACATCATGATGTACCTAATTGAAGAAAGGATGTGCAGTCCAGGATGTGCAGGTCGATGGGGTAGATCACCATTACATGATGCCTGTCAGATAAATGGGAATCTAGCCATGGTGAAGTACCTGGTGGAGAAGCATGGATGTGACCCCTCTGAGAAAGACAAACAAGGAAACACTCCACTCAATATGGCTGCATTCTCAGGTAGCCTAGACATCCTGATGTACCTAATTGAAAAAAGGATGTGCAGTCCAGTATGTGCAGGTCGATGGGGTAGATCACCATTACATAATGCGTGTGGAAGGAATGGGAATCTCGCCATGGTGAAGTACCTGGTGGAGAAGCATGGATGTGACCCCTCTGAGAAAGACGAAGAAGGGTACACTCCACTCAATGTGGCTGCATTCTCAGGTAGCCTAGACATCATGATGTACCTAATTGAAGAAAGGATGTGCAGTCCAGGATGTGCAGGTCAATGGGGTAGATCACCATTACATAATGCTTGTGGAAGGAATGGGAATCTAGCCATGGTAAAGTATCTGGTGGAGAAGCATGGATGTGACCCCTCTAAGAAAGACGAACAAGGAAACACTCCACTCAATTTCGCTGCAGCTTTGGGGAGCCTAGACATCCTGATGTACCTAATTGAAGAAAGAATGTGCAGTCCAGGATGTGCAGGTCAATGGGGTAGATCACCATTACATAATGCTTGTGGAAGGAATGGGAATCTAGCCATGGTGAAGTACCTGGTGGAGAAGCATGGATGTGACCCCTCTGAAAGAGATGATGATGGAGACACTCCACTCCATGTGGCTGCATTGTCAGGTAGCCTAGACATCATGATGTACCTAATTGAAGAAAGGATGTGCAGTCCAGGATGTGCAGGTCAATGGGGTAGATCACCATTACATAATGCGTGTGGAAGGAATGGGAATCTCGCCATGGTGAAGTACCTGGTGGAGATGCATGGATGTGACCCCTCTGAGAAAGACAAACAAGGAAACACTCCACTCAATATGGCTGCATTCTCAGGTAGCCTAGACATCATGATGTACCTAATTGAAAAAAGGATGTGCAGTCCAGGATGTGCAGGTCGATGGGGTAGATCGCCATTACATAATGCTTGTGAAAGGAACGGGAATCTAACCATGGGGAAGTACCTGGTGGAGAAGCATGGATGTGACGCCTCTAAGAAAGACGAACAAGGAGACACTCCACTCAATGTGGCTGCATTCTCAGGTAGCCTAGACATCATGATGTACCTAATTGAAGAAAGGATGTGCAGTCCAGGATGTGCAGGTCAATGGGGTAGATCACCATTACATAATGCTTGTGGAAAGAATGGGAATCTCGCCATGGTGAAGTACCTGGTGGAGAAGCATGGATGTGACCTCTCTGAGAAAGACAAACAAGGAAACACTCCACTCAATATGGCTGCATTCTCAGGTAGCCTAGACATCATGATGTACCTAATTGAAGAAAGGAAGTGCAGTCCAGGATGTGCAGATCGATGGGGTAGATCACCATTACATTATGCCTGTGGAAGGAATGGGAATCTAGCCATTGTGAAGTATCTGGTGGAGACTTATGGATGTGACTTGTTCATTTGTGATAAATGTGGCCAAACACCTCTTGATCTTGCAACCACTTGGAAGAATGAACCAGTAATCCAGTATCTCAGCCAAAGGATGGGTATTGTACCCAACAGCATTCAATTTGTGAGACTTTTGTTTGTTGATCTATACATATTGTTATATTGTAGGTCCTGGTTTCTCTAGGGTCTTCCTTCTGGGAGTGTTACACTAAGGGATGAGCGAACTAGACAATGGATCCCTCAAACAGCCGAAGGAATCCATTTGCAATGGGTAAGAATGGGTTGCAGATACATCTGTACGATTTGCAGATTTGATATTTCTATGATGTGCAGTGAAAACACCGTGCTACCTTAATGATACCTTGCGAATGTTCTGTATTCACTGACGTGATTTTTATTTGTAGGATCACCCTGCTGTAAAGAATTATCTTGGACCAATGCTTGTGAGTCCATGTTGTGAGCTCTTATTAGGGTATTTAAATCTCTTATAATAGCCTGACTGGTGTACATTTCAGAAATGGAATGGAGACATTGTTTTTGTTAACACTGGTAAGTTTAATGATATTCGTGTCCATGTGATGAGTTTATACTTTATGTATTAGAGACAGTCACAACCATTCAGGAAGATCCAAGAGCTGCACACCAAAGGTACAAAAATGCCCTCAAAGATGGATTTGTTTCAGCTAAAGTTATGAAGATTTTGATTATTGGAGCAGCTGGTGTTGGGAAAACACACCTGTTTCGTTTATTGCTGAATGAAGCACCACCTGAGGTTAGGCACAGTACACCAGTGATGGAGAAGCCAGTGCAGGTGATTCAAACAGCACTGAGAAGTAATTCTTCACTGAAAAATGTGACTGATCAAGAGCTGTATGAACTGCTGGCATACTCCGTAAATACAGCAACAGTATCAAAGAATACCGAACAAAGAACTGATCCTCCATCTTCCCATTTCAATATGGCTTCATGGGAAGCTTCAGTTAAAATTAACAGTACTCTGAACAATGCAGATGTGGGGCTTCATAAACACGATGGTGAATGTAAGGACTCTTCACATATTAATAACCCACACTTATTAACTGAAGCAGAAAAGTTTGAGATGCAGCAAGTAAACCATTCAGATGATCCTCCTGAGCTGCTAAGAGTGGAGGAACAACTGGTACCATACATTGCCAAGACCAAAGATGCAGCTCCAATTCTTGATGTAGGTTGGATGTACTTCATTGACTCAGGAGGACAGCCACAGTTCCATCAAATCCTGCCTGCATTTATGCACCACACCAATCTCAGCATCTTTGTCCTCAGGTTATGTGACAAGCTCAGTGACCACCCCACTGCTCAGTATTATGATGATAGAGGTACTTGTGTCTCCTCCGCTCCCTCTTTCCTGACCAACAAGGAGATCCTCCAGTGTTGTGCACAGGCTACACTAACTGTAGACCAAGGTGGAGACTCAAAGCTCCTAATAGTTGGTACTCATCGAGATCTAGAGGACCAATGTGATGGTGAGACAAGGGATGATAAAAATGTGAAACTACTCGAGCTCCTCATACCATCATTGGAGGGTCACCTGATGTACTTCACACCGGATAGGAGTGAGCTGATATTTCCATTAAATGCTAAGGATCCGAATGAGAATGACCGGAAACTTACTAATGATATTTGTCAAATCATCCGGTCAATAAACGAATCATTTGCCCCCCAACAGATCCCTCTTAGATGGCTGGTCTTCCATCAAGAGATTCAGGCACTATCCAAGAAGATAGATGTTGTGGTTTTAAGCCTCCACGAGTGTTCCCAGGTGGCCATCAGACTTCACATGCTGGATGACACTACAGCAGCCCTCCAGTTCTTCTCTGACCTCAATGTCATACTATACTACCCATCCATCCTACCCAATGTGGTCTTTACCAATCCACAGTGCATTCTTGACATCATTTCTGAGATAGTCAGGTTTGTTTCATTTGACAAAACACAGCATGTCAGTAGTATGCAGGCCAGAGCTAACAATGATGGAATTATTTCAGGAAGGCTTTTAGAATATGTGAAAATCCAATCTCCAAAGATATACAAGGAAGGAATTATTGAGCCAAAGGATTTGATTGAATTGATGGTTCACCTCAGAATTGCTAGTAAATGTGATAATGCTGATGAATTTTTTATGCCAAGTCTGCTGAACAATTTAGACACACAAGGAGTACAAGATATTCTCTCTCATTGTTCAGATCCCATAGCACCAATGGCATTGTACCATGAGAAAGGTTGGTTTAAGTGTGGATCATTCACATTCCTCATAACGTCACTTCTGTCAACCAGGCAGTGGACACTTGCAAAAAAAGAAGGAAACAAATTGCTATGTGCATATTCAAACTGCATCAAGATGTGCTTTAATAAGAACTGCAATGTCATGCTATTGGATAATGCATCCTACATTGAAATTCATCTTGATGGTGATGTTGATGTTTTAAGAGCGGTGTGTCCCACAATTAAAAGATGTCTTGTCGATGCCTGTGAGGAGGGCGTACAGATTGTCTTTTTATGTCCTTGCAAGCTCTTTGAAGATACCCATTTGGCTATTTGTACAGAAGAGTATTTGAAACACAGAAAGGTGGTGTGCTCGAAAGATGTGTTAAAAGCATTTTATCTTTCAGAGCTTGGTTCCAATGCTGAGCTTTGGTTACAGGAAAACAAACAAGCTGGTAAGCTAAGTTAACATTGTTACCTAATGGTGCCAAAGTAGGAAACCTGAGACTGCAACTGTTCTACAACATTCATTTTGCACATGTCAGTTCCTAAACACATGTATGTTGTACTAAATTGTACATCATTGTGTACTAGAATTGAAGCACTGCCATTCATCTGTGTGTATATTGAACACTTACCACTACGTGCCTAAAGAGGTAATATTGTATCTGGACTCATTTACAAATTGCCTTATTGTGGAGTTCTGTATATTTGGTTCAAATTCAATATCTCATCTGTGATTACAATTGATAATGATAATCATTTTCCATTATGAAGAGATCATGGATTAAGGTACAAATGACAATGGTATTAGTTTTACTTCAAAGATATCACAAACCTACTTGCATCATCATAACAGTTTGTCCATTAAGTAATTAAATGTATTCTATAATATGGGAAAGTTTCCGAGAAAAGGGACCTAGCGTGTATTATAAAAAAGCATAATAAAAATGCCTTACGTTTGAAATGCTATAACTTCCGAAGGGTTAGCGCTATCGTCTTCCTATTTTCAGCACTTCATATTACACCATTCTCTATGGTAAAATACTTTTTGGGATCTTGCACTTGCTCCTTGCCAGTATTGCAACGTTCGATACCCCACCGGGTTCAAACCCGCCATAACTTTCTGTAGGAGTAATGAAATCGCTTCAAATTCGTTATGTAGGTAGAGAGGTCCTATACCTATCGATTTGTTCTGTTCGTTAATTTTTATGCCATCTGTTACGGAGATACAGTTGAATAAACTACGTGCACGTTTTCCCGCTTGATTCGCGCCAATGTAATAATCCCCGCCTCCCCATACATTGAGCGGAGCGCAATTTGCCCAAATCATTGGCGCGAAACGAGCGCGAAAATGTGCACGTAGTTTGTTCAACTGTATCTCCGTAACGGATTGCATAAAAATTAACGAACAGAACAAATAGATAGATATAGGACCTCTCCACCTACAAACCGAATTTGAAGCGATTTGATTACTCCTACAGAAAGTTATGGCGGGTTTGAACCCCTTGGGGTATCGGACATCGCGATACTGGCATGGAGCATGTTTAAGATCCAAAAATGTATTTTACCATAGAGAAATGGTGTAGTATGAAGTGCTGAAAATAGGAAGACGATAGCGTTAACCCTTCGGAAGTTATAGCATTTCAAACGTAAGGCATTTTTATTATGCTTTTTTATAATACACGCTAGGTCTCTTTTCTCGGAAACTTTCCCATATGTTAATGTCCTGAATTTATTTGACTCTTAAGCAGTGTGATGTGATTGTCTGGTACCATTATCCACCAGAAGTGGATGACCACACTCCTCAACTTGATGACCTCATGAATGATTTTGCAGCAGTAATTCCTGCTAAGTGGAGATTAGTTGGAGTTCAGCTGAAGCTTTCAAGTGGGACACTGGATGAGATACAGGCTCAGAATGCGGGGAGACCAAATGAGTGCATGCTGTCATTTGAGCAGGTGTTTGTTACATGGAGGAGTCTGGGGACTAGTCCATACACATGGGAGACCATGATCAATGCTATACGCTCACCAGCTGTTGGAGAAGTGGAACTAGCCAATAAGCTGAATGCTAAGTAATAACTCATAGCCATGTGTAGCATCATTTGTGTACACCCGTGTGTATCAGTATATAAGAGACATTCTATTTTTAGAAGTGATGTCAGAATATTTGGGTCAGTGGTGTACGAAGTGAGACTAGGGGTTAGTCGAAATAGTGAAAAATAGTGGAGTGCAAGCTTCTTATAGTTAACTAGCTTGGCAAATTCTATTAGCTGAATACATATGTATGTTGATTTGAATGGCTAAATACAAAATCAACTTCAGAAAAGATAGTGTGATAAAGATAAACATTCACTGTGTAGAGGTCATTTCAGACTTCTGGAATATAGAAAAACTGAAATCTTGAAAAAAACAAGCACTAGGTACTTTTCTGTGGAAACAATCCTAGTTTATTTTTGTACAGCATTTTCCTGCCAGCAAAACCTCACACAACACATTGGAGAGGGACTAGATAATACATGTATAAGCTCATTCTGCTGAACATTAATCATTAGCAAAACTGACCACTTGAAATTTTATATTTCATTATAAATTTTATTTTATGGCTATTGGATGGAAGCAGCTACTGTGGGTAGACCGGGTGCAATCATCGACATTGAGGACTCTTGTGATGGTAAAGTTGTTGTACTGTGGGAGGACAAAGTTGGTCAGGATCTTGTGGTGCCCACTGTTACTGTTCTATAAAACTGTAGATTGCTAGATGCCTGCATAACCAGGCATACCTGGTACGTCTGCTCCTTTATACCTTGACTACATGATTGAGGTCTTATAGGGCTCTCAAAGCCACCTGGGCACCTATCACCTCCTCCTCCTGCATGTCCTCTTCCTTCTCTGATAAATAGTGAGTAGCCATTGCGCAAATTTCCTCCATTATTGTGTGAGCCATCAAGAGTTGTAGGTACAGTAATGTGTTGTTAGGTGTAGCTGCAAGTAGGATCAAGTAAGCACATACTTAAATGTCGGTATGATTAAGATATAAGTGTGGAGCTGCTGCAGGTATTCCTTTCTCCAGAGTAGATGTGGGATTTTGTTGTGGTTTTATAGTGAGTGATGTGTTTTATTTGGGAAACTGTGTAAATGTAATACAATAGTGGCCATGTATGACAAATTAAAGTGCAACTGCTACTAACAGAAAGGGAAATGCACCGGCCATTGCACCAGTAGATTTTCTAGTGTACAAGGCTACTTCATGTGCACTTATTAATGTGTGGAGGAAGGTACGTGCATGTCGTACGGAGGGCAAGAGAGTATGCAATGTGTCAAAGTCAGATGTGTAATCAGCTCTTGGTATAAGGCCTGTTCAAACAATACACGCAGCTTGTGACATTGCACTAGAGGCATGAATGTCATCAAACTGAGATGTATCATGACACTGATACATTTATGCACATGTAGTTCACTGGACCTCTCATCCCTAGTGGTATACAATAGGTACTTTAAAACACAACCATGGGTCTAGCTATTGGTACTGATTGTATCTAATTGAAGAAAGGAAGTGCAGTCCAGAAAGTCCAGGTCAATGGGGTACATCACCATTACATAATGCTTGTGGAAGGAACGGGAATCTAGCCATGGTGAAGTACCTGGTGGAGAAGCATGGATGTGACCCCTCTGAAAAAAGACAAACAAGGAAACACTCCACTAAATATGGCTGCAGCTTTTGGTAGCCTAGACATCTTGATGTACCTAATTGAAGAAAGGAAGTGTAGTCCACGATGTGCAGATCAATGGAGTAGATCACGATTACATAATGCTTGTGGAAGGAACGGGAATCTAGCCATGGTGAAGTACCTGGTGGAGAAGCATGGATGTAACCCCTCTGAAAGAGATGATGATGGAAACACTCCACTCAATATGGCTGCATTGTCAGGTAGCCTAAAAAGTTTGAAATTCAGCAAGTAAACAATTCAGATGATCCTCCTGAGCTGCTAAGAGTGGAGGAACAATTCGTACCATACATTGCCAAGACCAAAGATGCAGCTCCAATTCTTGATGTAGGTTGGATGTACTTCATTGACTCAGGAGGACAGCCACAGTTCCATCAACTCCTGCCTGCATTTATGCACCACACCAATCTCAGCATCTTTGTCCTCAGGTTATGTGACAAGCTCGGTGACCACCCACTGCTCAGTATTATGATGATCGAGGTACTTGTGTCTCCTCCACTCTTTCTTTACTGACAAACGAGGAGATCCTCCAGCATTGTGCGCAGGCTACACAGAGAGTAGACCAGGATGGAGACTCAAAGCTCCTAATAGTTGGTACTCATCGAGACCTAGAGGACCAGTGCAATGGTGAGACAAGGGATGGTAAAAATGAAAAAATACTCAAGCTCCTCATACCGTCATTGGAGAGTCACTTATTGTACTTCACACACCAGATAGGAGTGAGCTGATATTTCCATTAAATGCTAAGGATCCCAATGAGAATGACCGGAAACTTACTAATGACATTTGTCAAATAATCCAGTCAATAAATGAATCATTTGCCCCTCAAAAGATCCCTCTTAGATGGCTGGTCTTCCTTCAAGAGATTCAGGCACTATCCAAGAAGATAGATGTTGTGGTTTTAAGCCTCCACGAGTGTTCCCAGGTGGCCATCAGACTTCACATGCTGGATGACACTACAGCAGCCCTCCAGTTCTTCTCTGACCTCAATGTCATACTATACTACCCATCCATCCTACCCAATGTGGTCTTTACCAATCCACAGTGCATTCTTGACATCATTTCTGAGATAGTCAGGTTTGTTTCATTTGACAAAACACAGCATGTCAGTAGTATGCAGGCCAGAGCTAACAATGATGGAATTATTTCAGGAAGGCTTTTAGAATATGTGAAAATCCAATCTCCAAAGATATACAAGGAAGGAATTATTGAGCCAAAGGATTTGATTGAATTGATGGTTCACCTCAGAATTGCTAGTAAATGTGAGAATGTTAATGAATATTTTATGCCAACTCTGCTGAACAATTTAGACACACATGGAGTACAAGATATTGTCTCTCAATGTTCAGATCCCATAGCACCAATGGCATTGTACCATGAGAAAGGTTGGTTTAAGTGTGGATCATTCACATTCCTCATAACGTCACTTCTGTCAACCAGGCAGTGGACACTTGCAAAAAAAGGAAACAAATTGCTATGTGTATATTCAAACTGCATCAAGATGTGCTTTAATAAGAATTGCAATGTCATGCTATTGGATAATGCATCCTACATTGAAATCCATCTTGATGGTGATGTTGATGTTTTAAGAGCGGTGTGTCCCACAATTAAAAGATGTCTTGTCGATGCCTGTGAGGAGGGCGTACAGATTGCCTTTTTATGTCCTTGCAAGCTCTTTGAAGATACCCATTTGGCTATTTGTACAGAAGAGTATTTGAAACACAGAAAGGTGGTGTGCTCGAAAGATGTGTTAAAAGCATTTTATCTTTCAGAGCTTGGTTCCAATGCTGAGCTTTGGTTACAGGAAAACAAACAAGCTGGTAAGCTAAGTTAACATTGTTACCTAATGGTGCCAAAGTAGGAAACCTGAGACTGCAACTGTTCTACAACATTCATTTTGCACATGTCAGTTCCTAAACACATGTATGTTGTACTAAATTGTACATCATTGTGTACTAGAATTGAAGCACTGCCATTCATCTGTGTGTATATTGAACACTTACCACTACGTGCCTAAAGAGGTAATATTGTATCTGGACTCATTTACAAATTGCCTTATTGTGGAGTTCTGTATATCTAGTTCAAATTCAATATCACATGTGTGATTACAATTGATAATGGTAATCATTTCCTATTATGAAGAGATCGTGGATTAAGGTACAAATGACAATGGTATTAGTTCACAAACCTACTTGCATCAATCATAACAGTATGTCCATTAAGTAATAAAATGTATTCTATAATATGTTAATGTCCTGAATTTATTTGACTCTTAAGCAGTGTGATGTGATTGTCTGGTATCATTATCCACCAGAAGTGAATGACCACACCCCTCAACTTGGTGACCGCATGAATGATGTTGCTGCAGTAATCCCTGCAAAGTGGAGATTAGTTGGAGATCAGCTGAAGCTTCCAATTGGAACACTGGATGAAATACAGGATCAGAATGCTTGGAGATCAAACTCATCCAAAAATTCATTTGAACAGGTGTTTGCTAAATGGAGGAGTCTGGGGACTAGTCCATACACATGGAAGACCATGATCAATGCTTTACGCTCACCAGCTGTTGGAGAAGTGACACTAGCCAATGAGCTGAATCTCAAAGTCACGTGCAGTATCATTTGTGTAGACCAGATGATGTTCTGTGTGTATCGGTATATATGAAGTCACTTTTAATAATTAAATTAAGCATTCTATTTTTAGAAGTGATGTCAGAATATTTGGGTCAGTGGTGTATAAATTGAGGACTAGGGGTTAGTCGAAATAGTGAAGTGCAAGCTTCTTATAGTCAACTAGCTTGGCAAATTCTATAAGCTGAATACATAGAGGAATTGTTAACTGTTTTTACACCGTCCTCCATTGGACTAATCTCATACTAACAAGTAAGCTACTGCATACATAAATATGACCTGCATGTGCGTTGGTTCGGTTGATCAGCACATGTGCATACAGTAGATAGTACAGTAAAATGCAATAAAGTAAAATAACTAGTGTAAGAGGAACATTATTAAAGTTCATATAATGTCCCTCACAATAGTTAGTCATAAAAACCATACTCGGTTTTCATAATGATATTTGCTACTTGAACTAAAAGAGAGCACAAATACAATAGAAACTAGGGTTCAGTGATTTGAATGCCAGCATTGTGGCATATTGCTTTCACATAACTAAGCCTACTCCCCACATATGAAGGAACTTTGAAGACCAGTGGGACAGGTTCCATGAGAACAGCTGCAGTTGGACATGGGTTATGTGATCCTAAGAGATGGAGAAGCTCCCTGTAGCACAGTTCCGGCCATCTTGGGTGATTGGCACCCACCATTGGCACCATGAATAGGAAATCAATATTCCTGAACTGGAGCATGATGATGAAGAACTGAGAACCATTATCACAGTTCATTTTATTAAAAGCACATCCCTAGTTCATTATGAGAACACACCATCCTCCTCAAGCATCACTGAAGTGGCATTGCAACCTAAACATAGTGGGCATTAAATAAATCATCTGCATAGATAGCGCCAACAGTAGAACTGACACAGGTCACTGCCCAGGCCCGTAGGCTGGTCGGGAGATGGGGGGGGGGGGTTTGGGAATCAATAAGGGTGGAACTAAAATTATTTTATTGACGGAAACATATTATTATGATCGAGAAATAGTACATGGCCATAGTGCATGTGAGCAAATAGATTACACAGAATTCATGGCTTTACCAGATATTCCAGTTCCATTCTCCTTGGATGCATTTGTGCGTCTATGTTAACGACTTCACTGAGGTCAATATCACTATTATAGTGGATATGCATAAGTGCCAAAGCTGTCGTTCGTTCTTGGCCCATAGATGCACGCATGTAGTTATGAAGGCGTCTTAGTGTGCTGGCACTTGGCTCACACTCACATGAGGTCACTGGCAAGGTGCATGCTATCTGAAGGAAAGTCCTGAGATTGGGGAAGTACATTGGATCGCATTCTTTGATGGCAGTTGCTACTGATGCTGGCCTTTTGTCTTCTGGCATCTTCTCATACCGCAGCTTCCAGTGTTTGATTTCTTGTCTAACTAGCTCAGGAGATGGTAGGTCGTTGCTGTTACATTTTCAGTGCATCTTCAATGTCCATGTCCCTTGTACAGATGACAGCAGGCACAAGACCTAAAAGGGACGAAGCAGTCACAGCCATTACAGAAAACTGGGTATTCAGGTTTGAGGAGATATGATCCAGAAAAGGAATAGCTACATTTCTGTTGTAATAGTCAAATGGAGACTCAGCTGGTGCATTACTACGATGCTGCTGACGTTTTGCTATGCGTGGCATGCTAGGAAAAACTCCTACCTGGTCTGCCATACTCACAGCATGGTCGTAGATTGCCTTAAACCCTACTTCCATGTTCTCTCTTTCTCTTTGGTATACATCTTTGATGGATTTAATCATCCCATGAGCCTCAATTATATCAAGTGTAGAGCTTTGTAGCTGGATAGTTACACCAGACAGATGGGAGAGGTACTGGTAAGCCAGCAAGAAAACCAGAATAAACTCGAAAGTGGTGATGCTGGAGAGTATCTGCTGTGCTGCATGCACTGCGATTTTCTGCATCCCAATCACTAAAGAGGCTGCCATGTTCCTCAACATGCTGGCCATGGCCAATAATTTCTAATGCCTCAACAATAAATGTGTAGGCCTGATAGAAATGCTGGTATGCGTTGTGACGCTCAGCCCAGCGAGTCTTGCATAGCTGTAAAAGTGCCTTACGTATCTTTCAACTTGTTGTTGACAATGTGTTCGAGAAGATTGTTTCTTTTTGGACTATGCTGGAAGAATGGGCTGCAGTTCTTGAGCTTGTCAAGCATGTTACGCACTTCTGGTAGGGTGCAGGAATTACTTATCACAAGATTAAGGCAATGCCCACTGCAGTGAATGTAGGTGGCCAGTGGAGATTTCTCTCTGATACGTGTTCGTACACCAACAACTTCAGAGGACATATTACTTGCACCATCATAACCTTGGCCACGCATATTCTCCACCAGGATGTCAAGTTCCTCCAACACATGTAGAATTTCCTGTGCAATGTGTGCACCTGTAATCCTTGTAAGTTTAACAAACGTCAGAAATTATTCCCTAATGTTGCCACCTACATCAACAAATCTTACACAAATGGCAAGCTGCTCTGTGTTGTGAGATGTGACTTCATGTGCCTCTTTGATCTCCTTCACTATGTCACGAAGAATCATGTGCTTACCTATTACATCTATGTCTGTGGGGACAGGTAAGTGACACACTTCATTGCTGGATTCTTAAGATGACTGGCAAGTGTTTCATTGTATTTTGATATGAGCTTCAAGATACTTAAGAAATTTCCAATATTTCCTGAATTATCTTCTTTAAGACTTTCATTGTCTCCTCTTAAGCAATGCACTGCCTACCACAAAGCAAAATAGCCTCAGCCACTGCTTTCAGTTTTGTTCTGTTTCGTTCGATATTGGCAACTCTGGTTTTATCGATCAGGACAGTTACAGTGGTAAGTTCTGGCTTTTCTACAGACATTGAAGAGTCATCTGCTAACTGCATTGCTTCTTGGTGATAGTGAGCTTGTTGATGAGTCATGCACTTTGATTTATGGTGCCATTTACGAAAAGGACGATTAACAAAATCTCCCTTGGTAATGCGGGTTGTACAAAAAAGTGTGCAAGCAATGCAAAATGTACCATCCATGATTTGGCTATACACCATCCACGGGTACTCCTTAAGCCATCCAATCTTAAAGCTGCGGTTGCATCCTGCAAGGAACGTAGTGGGGAAGCTATATGTTCCCGATGGTACTGTATGGTGCTTCAAAAGTGCATTTTTCTCACCAGGGAGCAACCTTTTGATTTTCTCTGCAATTTTCATTGTTGACTGCGAGGCTGCTACAATGCTTCCTATATCATTGGCGGTTGTGTGAAGCACCTCCACAGTTGTTCCAACTACCGCGTACGTTGTTGGGTGCTGCAGCAATGTGGATAAAGCCTGTCTGCTTGTACTTGTTGGAGTTTAGCCAAATGCAGCTGTTAGTGCACCATCATCCGTGTTGATCTCAGTCTCTAACGCTTCCTCTACTTCACAAACTTGATGGTCTTCGTCTTCGTCGCTATGGCTTGGATGATCATGTATAGATACAACCGTGCGCTCTTCTTTCTCTTGCATGACTGGCATATTCCCTAAGTCTTCAACTTTGTCCGCATCAATCTCCACCGATATTTCTTTATCTTGTGCCGCTTGTGGTTGGGTTCGATCATCTGCTGAACATGTCTTCCTCTTCTTGGCAACGGGAGAGGGTAAAAACAAATTGTCTAACCTTTGACATGTCTTGACTGCTTTTTTGCGCTCCCTTTCTCGTTGCTGTGGGCGACCCATTTAGAATCAGATGCACGCAAGAACTAATTAATGAATGCATGGTAATTAAGACTAAACGTTTATCGCGCGCTACTTCGTCGTTTACACACATATCATAGGCGGCACAGACGCTACGGCAAGTGCGGCGAACGCCGGGGAAACTTCTTATCAAACGTGCACAGTCCCCAGTGGCGGACGGAGGGGGGGGGCACAAGGGGCCTGTGCCCCCCCCCCCCCCGTTAAATGAATAGATGCTGTCATACGGTCATGATGCGGTCATTCGGTATACACGACTGAAAACGATCAAATGATTACAATACCGCAGTCAGATATATCACATTGATTATGGTCTCATAAATTAATCACACACAATTTATAATCCTGGGACCATATCATGGCTGCCATTGAAGAACAATCTGACGCTAGCGTTAACCAGGTAAAGAAAAGAAAGGCGTCTGTGATTACGGATTTCTTCTGTAATTATAAACGATCAGCGTTGGTAAGTATAGTACATGAAGCACAATAATCATGCAGCTCTATTGGTCAGCTGCTTCCAAAGAAAGTCGCCCAAGCAACCTTTTGTCTGCCCTAAGGGCTTGTAGGAAGCAGCAATTTCCAAACGTTCATACCATCCTTCATATTATGACAGTTTGGCCTCTAACGAGTTGCGAGGCAGAGCGCTCCATCAGTGGACTAAGGAGGCTAACAACGTACCTCAGGTCAACAATGACGGGGGAAAGGATGAATGGATTGGCCCTGCTAGCTGTACATAGATGTATCAGCGTTTCTGTGAAGGAAGCAACTGATGCTTTTGCAAGCAAACAGCCACGGAGAATGAAGCTTTCCTTCATCTTGGAGGATGCAGCCACTGATGTGAATTAAATTTAATGACTGCATGGGTTTTAAATTATTATTTTTACGTAGTTTTGGAAGGTTTTAAAACGTAAAAACCGTTGTCTTCTGGGGCTCTGCCCCAGACCCCGATGGGGGAGCTCACAGCGCTCCCCCATACCCCCTAGCTGTGAGTGTTTGGGGTCCCGCCCACAAGTGTGCCCCCCCCCCCCCTCCTAAATCCTGCGTCCGCCGCTGCTGACACGCCACCGCCGTACCACTTTTTGAGGTTTTTATTTTGTTTTCTAGACACAGTGGGTGTGGCTGTGACAATCTTGTAATATCTAATCGACTAGCTATTACGCGTACCTACCCCCGCTCGTAAAATTGCAAGGGGGACGGACCCCTTCTGCACTCGTAATTGAGTAATTGAATTGCCCCCCCCCCTCCCCCCCAGATTGTCGTATCATTATGTACAGCTGCGTATCATTATGTACATACAACCATGAATTAATTAATTTGATCTCTTGGCAAGCGGAACTAACTTGAAGGAGCGCGGGGGTCGAACCCACCGACCCCCCCCCCCAGCCTACGGGCCTGCTAAGTCTGCCATACCACGACACTATCCATATAGAGAATACCACCTAGGAGTCATCCTTGCTCACATGTGATTAAGGAACTGGTTAGGGATAATTCAATGTATACAACCTTTATCCTTGTATGGTGGCATTGCACATAGGCAGTAAACAAGGGGGGGGGGGCATTTTGGTGCATTAGGTTTAAGCTGTACCCCTAATCATGCTCACTTTAACAAGCTCACTTAAGGATTCACAGAAACAGAATGAACATGACAATGAACCCTTTTCGACCTGCAGAGAGATATTTGAATCATGATAATGCACATTCAGTGAGGAAATATAATGAATTCAACCAGGAGAAAGTACCTTTGTGCAAGGCATTCGTTATCCATTCCATCCCATTTAAAAGAACTAAATGGGACAGTTCACGAGAAAATTGCACCACTCATATATTATAAAAATGTTATAAAAATGCATCACGTTTGCATCGCTATAACTTCCCAACGATTAACGCTATCGACATCCTATTTTCACCACTTCATACTACACCATTTCTCTACAGTAAAATGCATTTTGGAGTCTTGGACTATATCCGTGCCGACGTTCCTACGTGCGATACCCCCTGGGGTTCAAAACTACCATATCTTCGTGTAGGAGTAATCAAATCGCTTCAAATTCGGTTTGTAGGTGGAGAGGTCCTATATCTATCTATTTGTTCTGTTCGTTAATTTTTATGCAATCCGTTACGGAGATACAGTTGAACAAACTACGTGCACATTTTCGCGCTCGTTTCGCGCCAATGATTTGGGCAAATTGCGCTCCGCTCAATGTATGGGGAGGCGGGGATTATTACATTGGCGCGAATCAAGCGGGAAAACGTGCACGTAGTTTATTCAACTGTATCTCCGTAACAGATGGCATAAAAATTAACGAACAGAACAAATCGATAGGTATAGGACCTCTCTACCAACATACCGAATTTGAAGCGATTTGACCGCTCCTACACGAAGATATGGTAGTTTTGAACCCCAGGGGGTATCGCACGTAGGAACGTCGGCACGGATATAGTCCAAGACTCCAAAATGCATTTTACTGTAGAGAAATGGTGTAGTATGAAGTGGTGAAAATAGGATGTCGATAGCGTTAATCGTTGGGAAGTTATAGCGATGCAAACGTGATGCATTTTTATAACATTTTTATAATATATGAGTGGTGCAATTTTCTCGTGAACTGTCCCAAATCACATCTGTAAATTATGTCATCAATAGAGAATGAAATCAGCTTATCCATCTCCCAGAATCCCACACAGTAAGTGACTGCACCCCTGTCCAAATGAGGCAATATAACGATTTATTTTCTTTAACAATCCGGGAAAGGTATATTCAAGTATTTTGACATAGTGTAAGGAGTTTGTTATGGTCTGCAAAATTTCCACCCCTCCCATTTATTTCTGTACATTGCATACATCACGAACTGAAGCAGCTGGTCCACGGAGTGCCTTATAACTACTGGAGGTAACCCCGCACCCATCAAAGCAAATGCATTGCTAACAACATGTATATTAGTATCATAACCAGACCATATTGATGTAGGCATTATCGCATTATGTACCACCAACATTACCGGGACATGATCATATACTGCATTAATTTAATTCTTGCACGATTGCATGATATGTAATAGACTAGACGTAGGCACATTAACATCCAGCTGGTGTAGGAGAGCAGTGGTATCCCATGGCAACGAGGTGGACTCCATGTGTGACTGACCAGACTGGTCCATCTTGTGTGGATGAAGATGGAAGTGTGGATGGCATGGGAGGAGGTGGAGCTTGCTTGCTTCCTGATGCCACAGCTGAAGGAGACTCACTACTCGAGATGGTCTCTGTAAACACACTGTTCAGTGACTCCAGGAGGCTCCATCTCACAATGTCCTTCTTGGAGGTTCTGGTTCCAGTTCCAGTTCCACTGGCACTGTCACTGACATCAGCCAGGGAAGATTTCTTGTCTTGTTTGCGATCCACCTACACACACACACACACACACACACACACACACACATACACACACACACAAGCACACACATTCATTGCTTCCCTTCCTCTAGACACTCCCTTTTACACTGGTTGCTTATGTCACTAGTTTGAGATGCTGACCAATTCACCAACACATCGTCTTCTACCTGGCCCAATCTTCAATGTACCCCATGTAACTCTTTGAACGCCAAGTGCACATTTTTGTACGCAGTATCTAAATCATGCATGAATGGTGTGTGGGCATGCATGCATATACGCACTTGGCGTTCAAAGAGTTAAAGATGTGATAAATCAACTAATGGATATTAAAGCATCTACAAATGAGCACCACTAGTTTATTTGTGCATTACGATACAATCATATCCCATGAAAAAGAAAAATTAATCCCCAGTGTTAAAATCTGATAATTTTCAAGACATGTCACTTAAAAATATATTTACAGTATTTGGCACTGAGTGCGGTACCATACCTGTGGTGGCAGAAGGGCGGAACAGAACAGGGTAGTGGGCGTGGTCACCTGGGGTTGTAGCTGTAGCCAGCTCTCGGGGGAAAGGGGTTGGGGGTGTAGAAGAAGGAGGAGGGGCCAACAGGTATGAGGGGTGGAGAAAGGTAGTGATAGAGGGGAGGAGGAGTATATGGGTGAGGTGGTGGTGGTGATGGATAACCAAAGGATGGATAGAATCGCGGTGGATGTATTTGCAGCAATGGAGGGAGTGTGTGTGTGTGTTGTGTGTGCGTGTGTGTGTGTGTGTGTGTGTGCGTGTGTGTGTGTGTGCATGTGTGTGTGTGTGTGTGTGTGTGTGTGTGTGTCTGCGTGTGTGTGTGTTTGTGTGTGTGTTTGGTGCATGTGTGTATGTGTGTGTATGTGTGTATATGATATTTTCAATCCCACATGATATCCCTCCCTCTGCAGTACATACTGGTGGTAGAGACATATCTATACCACAACCTGTTGGGCTTTTGGCTTGGTCGGAGCTGGTGTCCCGATGTACTTTTATCCACCCATCTCCACCATCCCTACAAACACCAGTTGAAACACGTATGTAACCCTCCTCCCCCCACTCCAATCATATCACACCAGTGGATGATCCTCCATTTCACCCACACCAACTTTACCCGAGTCCCTCCTCTCTGTCTCCCCTCCCTCTCTCCTCATCTTTCATAGTAGTTATCTTCAGAGAAGGGTAGCCTAGCATGGATGTTATGTACATCAATACTCGGGGATGGGACTGGAAGTAGGGAAACATTTGTACACTTATCAATGCTTCAATGTACAGATGTACAGTTGTTAACTGTAAAGGCACATTGCATGTATATTTCTTGTGCCACAAGCTGATACTTGTACATGGCTAATGAAACTATTGGTTACAAGATGCTGGTTACATGATACACTCACTTTCGTTGCACACCTTACAGCATTATTGTGACTAGACCTTCTGCTACAAAGACATGCTCACTTAACCCCCCCCCCCTTCTTCTCAACCCCCAAGCACGTATTTGTGCATTGCAATCAGAAAGTTCTCTCCCCCCCTCCCCCCCTTCAACCACCTTCTTAGGTTAGTAAAGTCTTTAAAAACCTGTATCCAAAATCTACATCAGAGTACCCCCTGAACCTGACCCCTTAATCACTCACTCAAACTGAGGGGGTCCAGGAAGGGAAGGAGGGAAGGGAGGTGGTTGGTAGCCATAGTGCATTGGGTAGGGCCTACACAGAAAAAGATGTCCACCATTTTTAAGCAAAACAACC
Organism: Ephydatia muelleri; assembly: GCA_013339895.1. Classification (NCBI taxonomy): domain Eukaryota; kingdom Metazoa; phylum Porifera; class Demospongiae; order Spongillida; family Spongillidae; genus Ephydatia; species Ephydatia muelleri. The sequence continues at coordinate 5,186,393 of JABACO010000008.1, read as the reverse complement.
TGGAGTGTGTCCTTGGGTTACGACACCATCAACACACATGACACACCTGTGCCAAGAAAATACCAATGGAGTCTGGAATGAAAGAACCCACACAAACACACACACACACACACACACACACATACACATAAACGCACACATTTACACACAATGCATACATGCTACACTCACATACATGCACAGCATAGGCACATAACCACACACACACACACACACACACACACACACACACACACACACCCATAACTCCTACAACTGAAGTGAGCCCACTAGGGGAACACCCAGTGAACACCCCAGGGGGTCATAGGGGGCAAACAATGACTGGACTCAGGCCCAGCTGGGATTGAATAATTGGGATTGGTGATGGTGAGCTTGGATAAGGCGCCAATGGCTTGGTCCATGACAGACCCTCCTTTGTTCTCTTGCTACTTTTGCATTTTTGGTTGTCTAAAAACAATCAAACAAAAAATATTCGTGTACACGCAAATGCACTTATAAAAGCACTCAAGATAGGTTCCATTTTGTACTTTTGTATTTTTGCTTTAACTCTTTCATGGGCAGCAGAGCAATATTGTGCCTCAGGTGCTATACTAAAAACACTCTGTTGATCTAACAGTTAACACTTTGTAGTAACAACATATTGATCTGTTGTTTCCTGGTCATTTAGTGTAAGTTGTTTGCTTTTCCTGCAATGCATGCACAACAATTCTAACATGTGTACCGTAATAATTGGCTTTGCCCATGAAAGAGTTAATGACATACTAAGAAGTTCCTCACCTTGGGGGAGCCTGAACATGATGCCACTTAGCAACTCTTCCTTCCTGACAGCACGGTCCTTCCATTAGGAGCCCACCTGTTAGTCCCACCATAAAGACTGATATTGTTGCAGTTTTCCGCAACTATGAAATACTGAATATCAACACTTATCATCTGCATGATCAATTATATGTACGTAATATTAATAATAACAGATTCCAAAGCTAGAACATGGAAAGACACATCAAATTCGTTCGCCTAATGGTGACACGTCAGTCTGCATCTAACACCGTGTGGTAATTTAAACTATAATTTCAAAGGCGTGTCGTAATTTAAAATTCCAACATCACTCAAACCTTACCACAGTGGAAGCCACGGGACAAATGTGAATTGCGCGCAGCCTGAACACGGTACCTGGTGTTCATTTAACGCCATCTCCGTGCACGTTGGTTAACCAGTCAGGACATCTTTCACACTCCCAATGCCTCAGGAGGTGGAAAAACTCTGGTTTCACAAAAAAAAACTATATTGAACTTGTGCTACTCCACCTCACAAGGAAATTCATTGATGTGTCAGTGGCAAATTAAGATGCATAATATTCTGTGCTCATTAAATTGTTCTAGTAATTCACGTAGTGTGCTTTAATTAAAGTTATATGCCTCTTTCAACACCTCAGTAGTGCCTCATTAATGGTAGCAATATTATTACATAGGCTGCATGCTACTTTATATATTGACCACTACTGTAATGTCAAACATTACTGCAGCAAGTATTTATACATACATGCCCACAATCATGTAGGCTGCATTTGTTGTTCCTAAGGAATCAATCCTAATACAACCTTGTGTTGTAATTTTGGTCTAACATTGGATGCTCAAAGATTCATGAAAGTCACTCTGGGAAATTGGTTAGTGCTCCCAAACGGACAAGTGAGGCGTGTCTAAAGCCAGCCCCAATTGTAATTGAACCTCTGACATCAGTACAAGCCTCACCTCATCAAAGAGCCTCAGATCATATCTGTCATCGTCGTTTCCAAAATATATCACACCATTGCATTCTACACATCTGTTGTGCTCTCGTACCCACCTCAGACCCACGTTATGGTTCCGGATGCCCATGGCTGATGAAATGGGTCTGACAAGTGAGTTATTTGGAGATGGGACGGTCAGGTGGACATAGGGCACTCCACACCTCTTCAGCAAGGCCTGGACCATAGGGATGTGGTAGGTGGAGTTCTCAACAACAATCCAGACCAGTGACCGAACGTGCATCAACGTTTGACAGAGAGTCACAAGGTTGGCTTTCTGGGTATCATGTTGATAGGTGGTGGTAATGATATACAGTGTTGGGATGGGATGTGAGTTGGACGCGTCTGACAGCAGGGACAGAAAGCACAGTGAACAATGCTCATTTGATGCATTTTTGCAAGGTACCACCAATTCCACTGACAATATCTGGAACAAGTATTAATCATAATAATGGCAATTACATAATTTCAATAATACTGAACTACGAAAGCAATATAAACGGAGAGATATATAGATGATACAGTAGTTCATGCATGTGTAACGATGGCAACAGCTGTACGCACGAGCAACAGTACTAGCGACAGCCTGACGACAGAACTATCGAGAACTGTAGTGCCGTGTGCATTAAAGAACAATAGTTGGCTGGTATATAATTGATTGTATTGTATGCGTAGGGTGAAACACTCAGTGTCATAAAGTTTGTAGTCTGTTTGGGACTGTGAGTGCGCTACACATGCATGTACATTTTCGTTTTTAACCGATTGATGCCTAACACGAATTACGTGTGTCACATTTCTTGGTGCCTGCCTGAATTGATTTTTTAATGCTACTGCATGGGTCTACTGGTTTGATTGATCTCAATGAACTTTTTTTTATTATCTAACTGATCATTTGGCTACAGTATTTGATATATGAGAAGGATACAATGTTTGACATGGTCAAGGTTGCAAAGTGTGCTACTGCTTTGCAATAAGGGTGGGAATATGGCATCAAAGATACCAACATACATGCAAGCATACGTGCATCACATTATTAATGACACAATTCCTTTTTTTCTTCTCGCTCGGCATACAACAACTTATTGTTATTTTTGTAGGCGTTACCCTTAATTAGGTTGTTAACCAATAGTAAGGCGTGGCATGCATGGCACAATGATGTGATAGATCCGGCGCTGGCCAAAATCTATTTTATTAATTTGTGGATTCGTGCACGCGTCATGTTATCGTTGCCTTGCCTTTTTGGCGCCCCGTCAAATGACGGGGGGGGGGGAGCATTGCCACGCAGCCTTCCCCCCCCCCCCCCCTCCCCCCCCCCTGCCAGGACGGCCAGTGATGGATGACGTAATGATTACGGTGGGCTCGTCTCGGGGTCATTAATTTTCATTTCGACTCCTCCCCCTTAAATCCCTCCACCATGACGTAAGTGTTTATCGCTTACAAAACAGTGCGTCATGGTGGGTCTGGGTACGAGACTACCCCCCCCCCCCCCCCCCCCCCCTTCTAAATAAGTGACAATTCAGCTTGTAAACAAGTGCATACGCCTATGAATGGGCAAGAAGAAGCGAAGACCTCAGAATAAAAAACTGTCAAGTGACGATACATTCCCGAACGCTGCAACAATCACCTTCGGTTCCACCATCGCATGAACATCCTTCAAATACACCACCACTCCTCCCTACCCCACTCAAACCTGCGCCGGCCCTTCAGCCCTCTCCCACGCGCCCTCGGCTCTCAACGCCTCCTCAAGACACCCTGCTGGAGGTAGCTGGCCCATCTTCTAGACAAGCGCCCTAACAAACTAGTCAGCAGAGCTCTCTGCATCTTCATGCGATCACACCGGCATCCCGCAGGCCAAGATCACCTCCTCTCGTGCCTCCTTCAAAGTGTCCTTGCACTACATCAATGCGGGAAACGCCTCTAGGAGCAATACTACTCCGCTCACAACAATATGCAGGCCCGGCGCACTCTGTCCAAAGTTGGTGCGGCCAATTATTAAATATTAGTGTGGCCGTGGCCCATGCAAAGCGCGTGCGCGTTGAAGTTTTCTTTCGAAGCAGTCACCAGTGGATGATCCTCCATTTCACCCACACCAACTTTACCCGAGTCCCTCCCTCTCTGTCTCCCCTCCCTCTCTCCTCATCTTTCATAGTAGTTATCTTCAGAGAAGGGTAGCCTAGCATGGATGTTATGTACATCAATACTCGGGGATGGGACTGGAAGTAGGGAAACATTTGTACACTTATCAATGCTTCAATGTACAGATGTACAGTTGTTAACTGTAAAGGCACATTACATGCATATTTCTTGTGCCACATGCTGATACATATACATGGCTAATGAAACCATTGGTTACAAGATGATGGTTACATGATGCACTCACTTTCGTTGCACACCTTACAGCATTATTGTGACTAGACCTTCTGCTACAAAGACATGCTCACTTAACCCCCCCACCCCCACCCACAACCCCCAAGCACGTATTTGTGCATTGCAATCAGAAAGTTCTCTCCCCCCCCCCCCCCCCCCCCCCCCCCCCCCCCCCCCCCTCCAACCACCTTCTTAGGTTAGTAAAGTCTTAAAAAAAACAGTAAAAAAAATCTACATCAGAGTACCACCTGAACCTGACCCCTTATCACTCACTCAAACTGAGGGGGTCCAGGATGGTAAGGAGGGAAGGGAGGTGGTTGGTAGCCATAGTGCATTGGGTAGGGCTTACACAGAAAAAGATGTCCACCATTTTCAAGCAAAACAACCTGGAGTGTGTCCTTGGGTTACGACACCATCCACACACATGACACACCTGTGCCAAGAAAATACCAATGGAGTCTGGAATGAAAGAACCCACACAAACACACACACACACACACACACACACATACACATAAACACACACATTGACACACAATGCATACATGCTACACTCACATACATGTACAGCATAGGCACATACATATGCACACAACACACACACACCCATAACTCCTACAACAGAAGTGAGCCCACAGGAGGAGCACCCAGTGAACACCCCAGAGGGTCATAGGGGACCGGACAAAGGCCCAGCTGGGATTGGATCATTGGGATTAGTGAGGGTGAGCTTGGGTAAGGTGCCAATGGCTTGGTCCATGGTGGACCCTCCTTTGTTCTCTTGCTGCTTGCTGATGGACTGGTGGCTGTAGTGCAGGACCTGGTGCATTGTGGTGGTGGGGTGGGCGTGGAAGGGGTAGGGGCAGAGGAAGAGGAGGGGGTGGAGGCATGGGTGGGGCCAGTGGGAGTGTTGTGGATCTGGCTTATCTTCGTGAGTCTCCATCTCTCTCACCGTGTTTGAGAACTCATTACCTGGGAAGAAATTGTATGCAAAACTTGACCATACCTTCATGTACAACTGGGGGGATTGTGATGTACCTGTCCAGCTTGCAGAACAGTTTAAATTTGAACTCAAAAGTGGTATGCAATCTATTAATGGTAAGTACTCTTGTAAACTATACCTTAGATCAGTTGTGATGATGAATTAGAACTCTGGGTACTATTTCTGCACACCGGAATGTAATCTTCCTCTGAAATATGGTCATTTTTTCCTCTTCTACAGTGTATACACAACTTCTCCATCTCTTACCACCACAGATCTAATTATTTGGCTTCCTAGTATCCTCTCTTTTCTCCTCTCTTTTCTCCTCTCTTTTCTCCTCTCTTTTCTCCTCTCTTTTCTCCTCTCTTTTCTCCTCTCTTTTCTCCTCTCTTTTCTCCTCGATGTATAAAAATAAACTTTCTCTTCACGTATGCACACAAACACATGCACAATATCATGATATGTAAACATGTCCTGTCTTCTAATAGTGTACACGACTGTCACTCTTCCGGTCGCAGTTGAAAATAGCAAGTGGGTCATGTCAGAGTTAAACGGTTCAAGGTTCATTCATGGTTGGGGTTGTCCATACGGCAAAAATACTGCACCTAATGTAATCCACTACAAGTGCACTGCTTAGAACAGTTGTAAATCTCTTGATTATGTTTCATATTTCATTTTAGAGGGCTTTGATAAATATGCACATGTATTTCCTCTTTTCGTTATCAAATTTGTCTACACAAGTTCTGTCTACTAACTGTACATCCTTCGTTTTATTAGCTGCTAAAACTGTTATGCTGTAATAGGCACAAGATTAATATCATACACGACTCCTCTTATTTGTTGTAAAAAAAACAACAAATGAAGCTTTCTGATCTCTGAATCCCAACTTAGTGAATGGACGTTGTCCTAAGAGCAGCAAGCTAACCTGTCTATCTTGCCCCGCAACTGGAGTGAAAAAGGAAACATCTTACCCAGTGGCGAGGTGTATTTCATGTCAGGGGGTCTCACATATATAATTTAATCCCCCCCCCCCCCACTCTCCCAGTCACAACAGTACACTCACTAACACAGGTCCATTAACCATATACATATATACATGACATTTACAAACGAAATGTAAAGCATGTGATATGCACAATTTAGGATATACTTCTTTTAGGTCACTTTTGGCAATTTGGACCAACCTTGATTACTAGAAATTTTTCTTCAACTCTATACTTCATAACTGAATTTAACACATTGAATAATGAAATTTGAGTTCCTTTTTTCCCCACAGTTCTGATGGACTCATATCAGCTCCTGCTCTATCATCATGAAAGTTATTAATGTGGGTATTTGGGAATAGCTGCTTCTAGAGTTTCGAATTAAAAGAATAGGGGATGAGCTATTGTGGCAGTAATAAAGAAAAGTAGGGCTAGTTTGTGACGTGTGTAAAGTAGATATAAACATCACTGTCCTACAGAGGGAAGTCTAAATCACATTACTGCTCTTTGCAAGGGACAATGGGAAGTATAGTATGCTATGTCACAGAACAGGGGGTAGGGGGAGGGGGAGGGGGAGCAAATACACATGGCAAATTATTTCATATTTCATACAATAAAACTATGTCTACACTTCACCCTATGAGTATCATGCATTTGAATAAGTTCCATTGGGTCATAAGACTAATAATACAAATCAATGCAGCAGTATATGCATACAGTAATTGAAACACCCTGAAAAATATCGTTCAGTTGTGTTCCGTTGTGTTTTCTTTAAGGATCCTCTCCAGCCGGTGATGAGCCAGATCATGACGCGTAATGATGCCAACAAGCTGGAATGACAATCAATGACAATCAATAATACTCCTAATACAAACACACTTGCCAAAATCTCGAAAACTTGTAATCTGTACCAACATTCATCAAATTATGCATGCATCTCACAGCTCCTTGGTCATCATCCCTGGCATTGTTTAATACACAATATGGACACATATGGCCCTACAGTGTAAATTGCTACGGTCCTACATACCACTGACCCTACAATATTTCTCACATGCTTTAAGCACCATTTGATGTACTGTAGCTTGCTGGGGACTAAGTTTTCTACCCTCAACATACAGGTTTTTGTCGAGCTCTAACTACTGGGGTTATTAGCACAGTGACTATTTTTTCATGAGCAGGTACAGTACAGCGTGCCCATATGGTTGGAGAGAGGACTGATGAACAAATGCAGTGCATCTATACACTAGGGAGAATTTTAAGAGCTCACATTTGGTAGTTATATTTTCCATTCCCCAACCTTTATCTCCATCACATTATTACCTTCACAACTTTTAATTTCTAATATCCTGGGCATAATCCTGGGGTTACCTTTGTATGACTAGATGTACAGACATTCAGAATAATGCCACTTTGTAACTGTGTACCAGAAATGAAAACACACGTTTGTCATGCAATTCTAGCTCTGGGCACAAATTAGGTCATGCATGTTCCTTCCAAAACTTTTAACCAAGTTTCCGAAGTGAGGTCCTCTGAGGCATGCCAGGTATACGCTAGGCATGACTGGGGGAGCTTCATTTTGACAAACTGGTTAGAAGTTTGTACATTGAACAAGACCTACCTATTTCAGCCCAGAGCTACAAATGCATGACAAACATACAGGTGCTATTGGATTCTGTTCTGGTGCACAATACAAAAATGGCATTAGTCAAAATTTCCATACACCCGGGTGTGCAAATGTACCTCGGGATGATACCCAGGACATTAGACATTAAAACAACACAACTGGAAGTTGATCACTTACCACTCCTGAGGCCTTGAGGACGGGCAGGTGACGAAGTCCCATTGTACGGAAGAGGGTGAACACTTGCGGGAGAGGTGCTTGGTTGGATATGGTGTATGGACAGGGGTTCATGTAGAGAGTCACATCCTGCAGACAAATGAATATCAAATTGATATGGCCCCAAATAGACAGTCATCTGCCTACGTACATGTATACATATAGTTACTGTAATTGGAATCGTTTCCGTGAAAAGGAACTTATGCATACATTACAAAATTTCCAGTACACACAATTGAATTATAACGGTTGCATTGAATTGTATGGCTATTTAAAAATTCAGTGTCTTACAACTCCATGACAGATACTCCAATTCTCAGTGCGTAAGAAGCAATGTGTAGAGGAGATTTTAGACTTCTAGAATATCAAACAATAACATGGAAAACCATGCATACAGTCCCTTTTCGCGGAAATGATCTTATATAGTTACTCATGTATATGGATATTATTCTTAGGGCTATTTACACATGATACATGATACCTGTATGTTGCCACAACTCTAAAATAACATCGACACACATTTTGCACAGCTACATGTACATGTACAGTATGTTGATCTTAGTCTTAGCCCATACTAGTTTCAACAGGCAGCTTCAGAACATTATTAACAATTAGTAGAATTTATAATTCAGAGGCACTCATTGGAATGATATGTAACGTGTCATTAAACAAATCATTAGATCGTGGTGTATTTAGTACTGTGTTCCAACTCTTCGCTACAACTCTTCGCTACACTGAGGGGGCGGGGGATGCATCTGACAAGAGTATAGGGGTGAGCTCATCACCTCTCATTGAGTTGGGGGATCTGAAATGAAACACCAGCCACTGAAGAACCCTCACATCCATTTGAACAACATTATCTTTGCCCTTCAATGCAACTTTAAATTTGGAGTGTGTGATAAGAAGTAATCTGTGCACAATAAATGGTTGCACCCCTCAAACTCTCACTCCCCCTCCCCCTCCCTCCCATGGTGTACAAAGAATGTACAAAGAATGTGGAGTCATAGATAATTCATTGGCTTCCAGGAACCGAGGATTTGTATACATACAGGGGAACAAAGCTCATGTTGCAACTACCGCTCATAATATTTCATTAAACAACTGAAAATAAAATGGCATTGCTGAGAAAAAAGGCATTGCTGTCCGATGCCTACATGTATTAGCTCAGCTCACTTCGACTAATGTGACACTTTTAGTTATAAAAATGTATAATACATTTAACATGTATGTAAAAATGAGTTCTAAAATTCCACACTTACCATGAGCTTATTTTCATCTGCAGCACTTAATTCATCTATACTGTCTATTGTGCTGAATCGCGGGTACCCCTCCATCATCTCTTCATGTGTTAGCTCTCTTTGAAGCTCAGGCTAAGCAATAAAATCAAAATGTGTACAATAATAGCAATAGTTTCATTGACAGCATCGAAATCTCTACCGTTGTGTATGTACTTTGGTGCAAGCATTCATTCCAACCACAGCACATCAAAGTCTGAACTTCAAATAAAGACTGACCTCTAACTGCAGCACGTTAATAACTCAAAAAGGCAAGGTACTAGTCTCTTTCTCATCTGCATACTCTTTAGTTGTCATCCAATGAGACATGCACGCAAAATTACTCAAGATATGGACAATGTTACATGCATTTGTTGGAATATAGGCTGCTAAAAGAACTTGCCTGAGAATTTTCATCAAAAAATGTTTTGTTTTTCAACAATTGAATGAGCTGTGAGCGGAGGATTATGCCGTGGAGAACAAGAGGCGTTTCATCTCTAGTATGTTCCCCTGCTAGTGTCTGCGAAGGTGGAATTGGATAATCGTACTTCAAACCATCTCCATCATGGAGTTGTGCCGAGATCACAGTTCCACCTCCAGCACGCATTCTGACAGTACGTCTCCTGTAGGATGATGAGTGTTCGCGCGCAGACTGAAATGTGGTTCTATGTCGCCGATCCGATTTCGAAGGAGTCTCCACCATCCCCTCACGCCCAACACAGTCACCATTGGGAACTGCATCCTTGTCAAGTGAAACGTTTTCTCCGTACAGGCCAGGCACATGGCTACTGGTCACACTCATCATGGGCTTTGCATGGGAGGTGAGAGGGGTGACCACAGGGAAAGCACTGTATTTAGTGGTTTTCAGGAGTTGGTACATCGATCCCACGCGTGTGATGGGGTACAAGAAGCTGATTTCCTTGCTCATAACATCCTTTGCCAGCAAACTGTGTGAGCGAAAACAAAACTGAGAGGTGAAAGAAGGCCTATCCTTCATTCAAAGTCCTATTCAAACTCAGCTTCAATGCCCTAGCTACAGCATAAGTGACTGGTGTTTTGCAGACAAATGAGATGCATACATGTACATGTACAGTACATATACATTTGCAGGCAATAGATGTAGTACATCTATGTATATGCAGATGATAAATGTATAAGTAGATGATAGGTGTGGGCTAGTTCATTCATGTACATGTGCTGTATGTACAGTGCACGGTATGTGCAGATGAGTGGCTTGATGTACAGTACATGTATATGTTAATGCAGATGGCAAGTTACTCCAAATTGGGCCTTCAAACTGCTAGCATACGCTATTATGTGAGCATTATTACCTACATTTCTACAGCAATAATTTCAGCTTGAAAAAAATGTCTTAATGTACGGTATGTTTCAACTACAAATATACAATAAATGTTAAATCATAATTTAAAAATTTGCTAGTCATGTAAAAATATATACACAGTACATGTAAGTAGCATAAAATTTCCAATTATACATCTAATTCAATGCACTCAACCCATACCTGTCAAGTTGGTCAGGTACCTTCTCATCCAAATAAGGAATCTGTCTCAAATGAATATTAGCATGGAATATGCCGTGGTTGAATAAATCCCCGACCCATTTTGCCACCTGTGCAAGTGATGCATTTTGAGATGTGTGATTTCAACTTTGAATTACTGTACATGTATATATCCTTCACATTGGAATTCCTACTCCAATGCAAGACATCCTGACCATAATAATACAATTGTATGCATCCTGCTTGCTCAAAAGCAATGTTGCCATCATGTACACGTCAGGTGGAATAGAAGCTGTACCAAATGGTCATATGTGGCCTTACATGAAAAATTCTATTGCATATTGATATAAAATTTAGTTTCAAGTCTCTCATCATAATGAGGTATTTTTCTGTGGCAATGCGATCCTCACATGATGCCATGAATGCACAATGAACTGCATACAGTACATCAGATACATACCATGAGAGTCACCATGATAGGCAGCCCAAAGGATATCTGCTGAGTGGCCTCTATCAGGATGACGGTCAAACTGATGGTCATCCTCATCACACCTCCCAGGAAGGCTGCTGACCCAATCAGGGCGTAGGTACCAGGGTAGATGTCCAACACGAACGAACTTACTGGCTCTAACCGATACTGTCTGCAAACAAAATCAGATTGGACACACGAAGTAGTACAGATAGCTAAATTGTTTTCAAAACGATGCATCAATCTGCATGTACAACAGATTATGTACATGTAACTACAGTATGCTTCTGCGAACTATAAATGTGTAAGAAAGCACATATGCTCATCAATCGATTGGATATGCATCTAAATCTAGATACGTAATCAACAAGGTACGTGTAGCAATGCACTGTAGACACACAGGAGGCATGCAGCTTTCTTTGTTGGTTCCATTCCTTACTCTAACAAGGCAGCAAAGAAGCGTCCATATATTGCTCCAACCAATATTGTGGGCACGAACAATCCACTTGGAACAGCAGTTCCAAGCGTCCAGCAAGTTAACAAGAAGATGAAGAGAAGGCCAATGCCCAGAGTGGTAGCAGAATATGCACCTTTGTTTTAAATAATAATAATAATAATAATAATAAAGAGATAATAGCAGTATAAACCTCGTGTTTCATGGCAGCCACATGTATCACTTGCCTGAGAGATGAAATATCTGTGTAATGGTCAGCACTCCACCGTTAAACATTAAAGTACTGAAATCGTTGTGATAACGAGTCCCGGATTCAAGGCCAGGACAGAAGTAACTTTCAGATTTGTTTAGAAACTCCTCGGTAATTGACTGTTCAAAATGAACGCCACTAAATATTGTTCGATCATGCAGCACTCCAGGAGGTCACTCACCACACTTTCGGGAAGTACGAATGGCACACAGGTGCCCAGGAACATGGAACAGAAGTACACCACCCAGGTTGTGGCCATGATGATCAAAATGGCTTCCAGTGCTCTATGGAAGTAAACAGCAGTGAGAAGGTGACGCCTGACACTGCTGATTGCGCAATGGGAGTCTACTGTATATACCGATTATGTCTAAAACCTCTAGTTAATGCCATCCTGAAACAACAGTCCTATTGTCTATAACTTATTCATGACTTCAATCCTGGTTTTTCCTCATAAGTAGACAAAGAATTAGACATGCAGTCAAACCATGTACGGGCAATACCATTTGAAATGCAAGCATTTACCTAGAAACCAAATAGTGCCATCTACACTGTACACATACATGTACAATATAAAGCATTGAATCTACATGACTCGTATCCATAGGACAGGACTAAGGCACTTGTAACATCATCACGTGGTGAAACATGCTACAGCTCATCATGGTTTAAGGCTATGATACACGCATGTGTAAGATGTAGAGAATAGGGCTGTCATGAACAGCATACTTGAAGAACACCTTACTTCCAATGTTTGGGATATTTCTTCTTTGCGAGAAAGTTCAGACGATAAGTTGTTATTAGGATGTTCAGGCTGTTGAAGAGAGCTCCAAGCAAACCTCCAATGGCTCCCATTACGATGAATACTATCAGATGTTGGGCTCTCCACAGGGTTTGGTGCTAGAACGCAATACAAAAGATACTGCTAATAACCAAGGTACCCTCTGGATTAAGAACAAGCATACCTCATTGCTGTACGTGCCAAAGGTCACCAATCCAGCACTGCCAAGTGCTCCAGGCATACCATAATACAGGGAACGCATCAAGTTGAAAGTGAATGTTGCACAAAGGGAGCAGAAAAACTGGTGGGAGCGGGTGGATGTGCGTGTGGAGCAAGATGGTAAGGGCAATCAGCATCTACGCTACATGACACACATAGAGGCCCAGTATCATCGCTGCTGCACGAGTGTGATTTTGTAATGGCATTACGTCATCGCACAGAGTCACATACGCACAATGTGCATGACATGACTCTTGTGAAAGTGCCATTGCCCCCCAGTGCAATTACACACATACAGCACCAAACAAGAGGCTGCACATGATGTCGCTTGCTACATGTACAGCTACTTTGCCTGCAAGCAGAGGTGGGGATGCATCTACATGTACCTACAGTACATACCGTCCTCCAGGTGAGTCCCTGGTTCCAGAATGAGGACCCTTCCTCCAAGCTGAACAGAGTACCTCCAATTGGAGCACCAAAGGCAGCTGTTGAGCATACATCAGTTGTCAAACAACCCATTGCATAACCTATTCTACATGTAAGAACACAACATGCGTTACATGTTGAAGACTATTCACATGCACACATTAATGGTACACAGCTGGAGCACAACACATGCACACATTAATGGTACACAGCTGGAGCACAACACATGTACACATTAATGGTACACAGCTGGAGCACAACACATGCACACATTAATGGTACACAGCTGGAGCACAACACATGCACACATTAATGGTACACAGCTGGAGCACAACACATGTACACATTAATGGTACACAGCTGGAGCACAACACATGCACACATTAATGGTACACAGCTGGAGCATAACACATGCACACATTAATGGTACACAGCTGGAGCACAACACATGCACACATTAATGGTACACAGCTGGAGCATAACACATGCACACATTAATGGTACACAGCTGGAGCACAACACATGTACACATTAATGGTACACAGCTGGAGCACAACACATGCACACATTAATGGTACACAGCTGGAGCACAACACATGCACACATTAATGGTACACAGCTAGAGCAGAGCATATGTACACGGCACAACATATGGCATCACATGACTACAGTATGTTCAGCAAAGCTTTCAGTGGAGAGAATCCATATTGAAAAGTTGTTCCACTATGCTTCCATTTAACGCTCACCTGCAACACCCGCAGCAGCACCACTGGACACAAAGTCCCTTTTCTCACTGGAGGGTGGGGAGGAGGAGTGAGAGGGGGATAGGGAAGATGAGTGGAAGGAGAGGGATGGGGAGGAGAGGGGTAGGGAGGAGGGGGTGGGATCAAGAGGAGTGGGTGGACAGGAGTGGGTGGACAGGGGTGGGATAGGAGAGGGGGAGGGGTAGGGAGGAGGGGGTGGGATAGGGATAGGAGAGAGGTGAGTGGGAGTCGTTAGGATGGAGGAGTGGGGATAGGGAGGAGGAGAGGGAGGAGGGGATAGGGAGGAGGAGAGGGAGGAGGAGGGGAGAGGAGGAGGAGAGGAGGAGGGGGAGAGGGAGGAGGAGAGGGAGGAGGAGGAGGAGGGAGGAGGAGAGGGAGGAGGGGGAGAGGGAGGAGGAGAGGGAGGAGGGGAGAGGGAGGAGGGGAGAGGGAGGAGGAGAGGGAGGAGGGAGGAGAGGGAGGAGGGGAGAGGGAGGAGGAGAGGGAGGAGGGGAGAGGGAGGAGGGGAGAGGGAGGAGGAGAGGGAGGAGGGGAGAGGGAGGAGGGGAGAGGGAGGAGAGGAGGAGGGGAGAGGGAGGGGGGAGAGGGAGGAGGGGGAGAGAGGAGGAGAGGAGGAGGGGAGAGGGAGGAGGGGAGAGGGAGGAGGAGAGGAGGAGGATAGGGCGGAGGAGAGGGAGGAGGGGAGAGGGAGGGGAGAGGGAGGAGGGGAGGAGGGAGGAGGGGAGAGGGAGGAGGAGAGGGAGGAGGGGAGAGGGAGGAGGGGAGAGGGAGGAGGGGAGAGGGAGGAGGGGAGAGGGAGGAGGGGAGAGGGAGGAGGGGAGAGGGAGGAGGGGATAGGGAGGAGGAGAGGGAGGAGGGGAGAGGGAGGAGGGAAGAGAGCAGAGTAGTAGTGGGAATAATGGCAGTGTGGGGAGAGGGGAGAAGGTAACATTCATCTCCTTTATCTGATTGTCTGCCCTGCTGCACTCACCGGTCTGAACGGAAGTATGGATATGGTATGGGGGTACTTCTTCAGAACAGGTAAGAAACTCTGGAGCTGTAGGAAGTATATCAGATATACATGATTTTGATGAACATATGATATATAAGCAAGCAAAGGACTACATTTAATGGTTATTATTTTCTTTGTTCTTTTTCTTTTGATTTGATATAAATATTGGTAGTTATTATTCATACATGTTTATATTTCGTGTATACACATGTACTACAATATAAAGGTGTATACCATTAAAAAATAATAATAATAATAAAAAGATATGCTGAGCATAGGGATGTACTCATCAAGATATGCTGAACATAGGGATGTACTCATCAAGATATGCTGAGCATAGGGATGTACTCATCAAGACATGCTGAACATAGGGATGTACTCATCAAGACATGCTGAGCATAGGGATGTACTCATCAAGATATGCTGAACATAGGGATGTACTCATCAAGATATGCTGAGCATAGGGATGTACTCATCAAGACATGCTGAGCATAGGGATGTACTCATCAAGATATGCTGAACATAGGGATGTACTCATCAAGATATGCTGAGCATAGGGATGTACTCATCAAGACATGCTGAACATAGGGATGTACTCATCAAGACATGCTGAGCATAGGGATGTACTCATCAAGATATGCTGAACATAGGGATGTACTCATCAAGATATGCTGAGCATAGGGATGTACTCATCAAGATATGCTGAACATAGGGATGTACTCATCAAGACATGCTGAACATAGGGATGTACTCATCAAGATATGCTGAGCATAGGGATGTACTCATCAAGATATGCTGAACATAGGGATGTACTCATCAAGACATGCTGAACATAGGGATGTACTCATCAAGATATGCTGAGCATAGGGATGTACTCATCAAGATATGCTGAGCATAGGGATGTACTCATCAAGACATGCTGAACATAGGGATGTACTCATCAAGATATGCTGAGCATAGGGATGTACTCATCAAGATATGCTGAACATAGGGATGTACTCATCAAGACATGCTGAACATAGGGATGTACTCATCAAGATATGCTGAGCATAGGGATGTACTCATCAAGATATGCTGAACATAGGGATGTACTCATCAAGACATGCTGAACATAGGGATGTACTCATCAAGATATGCTGAGCATAGGGATGTACTCATCAAGATATGCTGAGCATAGGGATGTACTCATCAAGATATGCTGAGCATAGGGATGTACTCATCAAGATATGCTGAGCATAGGGATGTACTCATCAAGATATGCTGAGCATAGGGATGTACTCATCAAGACATGCTGAACATAGGGATGTACTCATCAAGACATGCTGAACATAGGGATGTACTCATCAAGATATGCTGAACATAGGGATGTACTCATCAAGATATGCTGAACATAGGGATGTACTCATCAAGATATGCTGAACATAGGGATGTACTCATCAAGACATGCTGAACATAGGGATGTACTCATCAAGATATGCTGAACATAGGGATGTACTCATCAAGATATGCTGAGCATAGGGATGTACTCATCAAGATATGCTGAACATAGGGATGTACTCAGCATTACAAGATCAAACGGCACAGTTAGTTTGCAGTGTGAAACCATAACAGTGCAGCCCTTCGTTGCCTAGCAGCAGCACGGACCTGAGACACTCCCGATCCAATAACAGCTCCAATGTAGAACATAGGACCTTCCTGCCCCACGTAGAAACCTGGGGAGGAGGAGAACGTAACGGTACTGCCAATACACCCACCCACTATCATTGAGGTTATGAACATGCAAGCATGCCTATATAACATAATAATTAACTCAAATCATTAAGACATGACAACAATTCATGCATGTATGACTTTATTGAATGTCCTGCTGTTTTATTAAATTTCACTTAGTTCATTCATTAATACATTCAAACCATTCATTCAACATTAAGTGGTCACCAAATTCAAGTTATTAATGACCGTTAATAACACTTTAACATAATCAACCAATACCATTGTTGAGTTATTATTCCATTTTCAGGCACTTAATTCAGTAGTGTAGATATTAATATTGTTTTAATTAACCATCAATTATACATTTGAATTGGTTATTAATGACAAAAATCATTATACACGTGTGAATTTGTATCAAATTTTCCTTCATGCACGCAGTCAGTGTATTGCAGTATAATTTATTAAAAACCCATGTTTAAAGTTTCGCTCTTGAGATAAGGAAATAAAATGACCAAAAACAAGCATTCCATATAATAAAATGGTTAGTACATTCACTCTTTGAACGCCAAGTGCGTGTATGTATGCATGCACACACAACCGTTACACCATTCATGCATAGTTAGATTTTGCGTGCAAAAATGTGTTGATCAGTCACAGCTACATGTGCAAAGTAATTAAGTTTCTTCTCACATTGGCTAAAGAACCCCATTATTCAGATGACCTCACTTCACTTCACTAATGCATCACTTCAATACTCCAAGAACAAAAATGCGTAGCTCAGATCAGTGTAGTACATCATGCCTGTTCACTCCCTCCTTTTGCCAGTTCGTATTATGAATTGTTGCAGCAAAAGGTGCGGGTTATAATGGACACACAAAAATGTGCTTAAACCAGGACCACATATTTGTATGACTATGGCACTTGTATGCACAATCAAAGTGATTTTGATAAACACAATATAAAACACAGCACTGAATGAATGGTGAGGCAGATCATACTCGTACTGTGAGCATGTAAGTATATATGCACTTGGCATTCAAAGAGTTAAAATGAAGGTGACACATTCGAATACATATATACCTGCAGCTGTACTGAAAATTAAGCCAAAGGCTTTGCCCACTACTGATCTGATTTGAATGATGCCAGGAATCTTCAGGAAAGGAACACACCAATCTACTAAATAAATGAACATGGCAAACTCTTAGCTCTTACCTTCACTCCATTCAAATAGCACATGAGCTCAGGCACACCACTCCCACCAGCCAATGGCTGTTGAGAGGAAATGCATTTGAATGTGATTCATTGGGTAAAAAGTCTCACAATCCATTGTACAGTGGCTCAATTGGAGATAGCACAGTCTGTCAATGGAATATCAAAGATCTTATTCACACATTCCGATTGCACGTTGCAGTTCATAGCTCCTTTTCAAATGACATCATCACATCTGCATCCTGCCATCATTCCTTACAGCCATTCAGATGCACGGCATGCAGACAGCATGTCGAAACAGCTTTTTGGCTATGTTTCGCTAACTCCAAACAATAATGCAATTTCGAAGGCATTTTTCATATATTGCAGTGAGCATTTTGCATTGGTCCAATGGTAAAGTGTAACTCTTCTTTCAAATGGTCGGTACACAACTACCAGACTCGACCCATTCACACCCATTTTGGCACAGATTAAGACGCAATACACTTAAAACATTATATACCGTACAACATAGAAAGGGATGAAATGGTCCCAACCTGTGGTTACATGAGCTATACTGTACCAAATGCTTACCTCAATAATGGCCACCACAGCTGATATTGAAGCATAGAGGATGTTAAACCCCAAGAGAACAAAGAGGCCCACCGCAACTGTACCATTAGGCAGAAGATACTGATAGACTGAAAGTGAAAGCATGAGAAGCACATCGTTTAAGAAACCAGCAGACATCCCCAAGTTAATAAGCACACATTGACATAAACAAGAGGTTATTTGTACAGGACAATATTAAGCAAATCAAAAACTTTCACACTCAAAATTTGCCATCAAAATGAAAACTAAACATCTAACACTTTTGCCACCACAGAATGTTCTGCCTCAATTGGGTCATAAACATTGCCCACAGTAACAATGTGGCTGTTTAATTAATCATGCTACATGTACAACATGTATGTCCTACGACCAAAATGAAACATTCTTCACTTCAGTTCTGATACAGTTGTCCTCTGGAGCACATCTCCTTATATGGTAGCACTAGGCTGTGATGCTGGTGCAAAGCCCATCACCCCCTGATTATGCCACAATGCACACAAAGCAGCACGAGGTGGACACACACACAAGCACGCATGATGGACGTACCATTTTGCAGTTGGCTGTACTTTAGTTTCACCAGAGCCTCCATTGAAAACAATATGGCGGTACCGACCGCTCCAGTCAGGACACCAATGATGGCCACCAGTACCCACCTCATCACATTGATGTGCCAGTAGGTCTGTGGGTTTGTGGTACTTTGGTAAGTTATATCGTGTATACAACAATATATCTCATCATCTGAAGACACCATTACATGCACAGTAGTCTCTTCTTATATATATTATTATTATTTTGGATTTTGGTAAATTCGGCCTTGTAGCACCAGGGCCTGAAAATCAACAATTCTCGTAGATAGATAACGAAGTGAGTGCTTCTAATGTGACATACTTGCATTGAGATGGCACAGTACATGTACTACTTGATCCTCAGTAAAAAGCTTGTACAAAAGGTATTCACAATATGCGTACAAAACACAAGAATGAATGGATATCAACAGCTAAGGTACTGTGCACATGCACTTGGCGACTACAAACGTTATATTATACAACATCAGAAATGCACTTCATGCAGTAATACAGTGTAGGTTGCCATGGTTTGACCTCACTCAATACACGCAACCATTGGCTTGAACAGATAAACATACATGTACACGATACATGTATAGAAGAGTGTTGCTGACATACACAGGATCTTCCACTATGAAGGAAAATTCTATAAAGATGTACACTTTTATTAGTACTCGATCCCCATACAGCAGACAGAAACTACATGCACATGTTTATGTACAATGAGAAAAACAATTAAACCAGATGGCAAAATTTAAACTCTTAGTAATCAAGTACCTAAATATCACATCTTTGATCACTAATCAGTCAACAGTGAACAACAGGTGGCAGTTTTGGCTAAGACAATTGCAGTGACATTTATTATCGCTAATTTAATAACTTGAAAATGGGTGGTCACTTAATTGTGATATATTAGTTTGATTGAAAAACTTCGACAGCAGGATACTCACTAATTGAATAAGCAGTGTTCCATAATTTATTATTGATTTTTCATTTCAGCTAATGCATGCTTTAATTGAAAGATTAATAAAATTATTAAGCTATAATTTCTGCCCATGTGATTATAATATACTAATCAAAGAGCTACATTTTTGTGACAGTAACTTGTATATGGTACATATGCAAGCATGTGTATCTCAAATGCAACAAAGGTGCTTTGTACTGTACAATGGTGATTAAAATATATATGGTTTAAAAAGCTTACAAATTTTGTATACAACTTGAGTCGCTTTTTGTATGGAACATTGTAGCAAATGTCATAGTCCAGACTCTGTACAGAAGAAGTCAATGGAAGCATGGATTAAACAAAAATAAATGTCACAAAAGATAGGAGGACATCCAACATGGTGCAGAGAGAAGAAACAAATGAAAATGTGTTGCAAACCGGAAATATTCAATGCAACTGAATGTGCAGATACAGGCCTGACAGCACACACCATTCATAACACGCAAATGAGATTAGTCCTGCTGCTATGCTAACAGATGAAGACTGACATGGGCGGCACAAAGTTTATCGAAATAGCAGTGAAACATTTGTACTGTACATCAGGTCCTATTGCAAGTTTCAAACTCATATATAGAGTATCTTCTATTTAGCTCACTCACATCGTATGCAGTCGTGTTGTTTGTAGCAGCTCGAGCAGGTAGCTGGTACGGGTCTGAGACCACCTCAGGTACATCTTCCTCAACGACTGAACGCTGCAGGAGCACACACACACACACACACACACACATCACACAACGCAATAGTGCAGCTGCTTTTGGTCCTGTATTGTCCCTCTAAAGGACCCATGTATTGCGCTGGTCATCAGAAATACATGTACGTCTCAAACCACATCCCATATGGTACATGTACAGTATGTGGGCACAACAATGACCAACAGAATCACATACACTTTCCTGCTGCCATTTATGCACACCTGCACCACCTGTCATGGCACGACAAAGACCACAATGGCCACTTTAATTTCTTGTACTCCCTCCCACACACATTTCACGCTACCATAACTGTCAAACAATCTCCATTTGTTTAACTGGGCTAAGGTAAACTGTGCCAAATTAGAACAGGTTGGCTTTATTGGAACAGGAAGGGGGAGGGGGGGTGTCCAAAGTGGTAGAAGACTAGAGGTAGGGGTTTGAAACCAATTCTATGTATCAGTACACAAAGAAGAATGAGGTTCAAACCCCTACCTCTAGTCTTCTACCACTTTGCCCCCCCCCCCCCCCCCCCTCGTTCCAATAAAGCCAACCTGTTATACAGTATTATAAATGGGTGTACAATTGATGTAATTAAATTCGTGTTCAAGGCCTGTCTATTACACTTAAATATGGCATTTTAGGTGAGGAGGGGGAGGGGGAGGGAGAAGAGGACTCTTCCAAATATCGCAGCTCCTAAACGTCCTCTATAAGGTAAACTGCCAAATTAGAAGGGGATACTTTCAAGGGTGCAAGCTTTCACAAATTAGTAATACGCTAAGACTTTACTAAACGGATGCCTCTTAGTTATGCAGGGGTGTGGCAATTAAATTCGCAGACTGGCTAACAAATGAGAATTTGCAAGTGTGTTCACCCACCAAAGTTTCCCGCTACTTGTATGTGTGTGTGTGTGTGTGTGTGTGTGTGTGTGTGTGTGTGTGTGTGTAATTGTGGTATTTGTGCGCAGGTGAGTGCATGTGTGTGTGTATGCTGTGTGTGTTTGTGTGTATGCATGTATTTTGTGTGCATGTGAGTGCATGTGTGTGGAGACAAAGAGGGAAGGGGTTCTCAAGGTTAGGATTCTCATGGTAGAGAATAGAAAAGCATTAAAACAGCTGTTTGTTCCAAATGCTAGTATCACATAGGGGGGAGGTGACTACAACTATTTGTGATGACAATTTACACATTTCTGGGAACTCCATCCTTACGTTGTAGTTCATAGCTATGGTTCTTGATACCCATCTGGCATCTAGTCCATCATGTGCCCAGGTACACACCTTTGTATTGCATTAAATGTCTTCAATCATTATTCATTGTTATTCCCTCCCCCTCCTCCAGCACATGTAAGGCTTCATGTGTTCCTCACACATAAACATAACGTATGGTATTGCTACTCTCCTTCCCTCCTCCTCCTCCTCCTCCTTTCCTTCCCCTCCTCCTCCTCCTCCCCTTCCTCCTCCTTCCCTCCTCCTCCTCCTCCTCCTCCTCCTCCTCCTCCTCCTCCTACCTCCTTTCCTTCCCCTCCTCCTCCTCCTCCTCCTCCTCCTCCTCCTCCTCCTTCCTCCTCCTCCTCCTCCTCCTCCTCCTCTACCTCCTCCTCCTCCTCTACCTCCTCCCCCCTCCCAGTAACAAACACCACAAGCAACTGCCACATGTAGATACAACAGCAGCACCCTTCTTTATATGCTGAGCTTGCGTGGTCTCTGCTACCTAATTTGATTTTTCCGATACTTTTTTAGTTCGATACTTAGGCCACTTTTGCAGCCACCGCACTCTTGAAACAACTTAGTGGGTGAGCAGTTTACAGAGCGTGCACAAAGAGGCTAGTGTCATGTGAGGGGGCGTAAAGAAGGGGCACTATAGCAGCGCACGGAGGGAGTACATTGCCCCGATCTGTTCCAAATGTTAACCATCGCACTCGCCGGCAGACTTGCAAGCAGCTGCAGCAGCCCCCCCATCTCCACGCCCATACTCCTTGAAAAGTGCAGTGTGGCGTGAATAATTTATACGCAACGGTGCACACGGTACAGCACACCTACAAGTGTCAAGTATGAGGCGATAACGACAGACAGAACCGATCTGTATTTAAAACCCACGCACCCTACAAAGCTGAGTAGCTGACACCCACATGCTTACAGCTTACCAACGGCTCCGCTTCGATTTCCCAACGATGATACTCTTGGGACATGCTGCTGGATCAGGGAGGAGTTACTAGTTTATTAAACTTGTGATCACATACTTAATACTTGTACGATGATGTAATGTAGGCAGTGACCTGCATTGGTGGTTGAAGACAGTCACGGCCAACCCTGCTGATATATATGTGTACGTTTCCTGAATTGGGAATCGTTTCCTAAGCATCAAATTCCCAAGATACGGAACGTCGAACACTTCCCTAGATACGGAATCTGAATACCCAATAGTGGGAATTGTAAAATTCCAAACCTCACCTCCGGAACATGGACACTTCCTTAGATAGGGAAATCTGATGACGGTTGATAAATCTCGGAACATTGAATAATTCCCTACATTGGAACCAACGCTGGAAAATGGAAAATGTCCCACTTCCATATATAAGTAAATTGTGTGTGTGTAGGGGGGGGGGGGGGGGGGGGGGAGCGGGAGAATCTTTGGACACTACGCTGTTCTCTTCTCATTTGACAAGGTTTTTAAGGCTTTAAAATCATTGCTCTCAAAATGTTCCATTACTCCTGATGGCTTCCCGTTCGTCGACTAAAGAAATATCCAGTGCAAAAGTAAAGTTGGTACTCTGCAGTTTAGTGCCATGTGGTGAGAGAGGTTCTGAATGAAGCTGAGCAAATTACAGACGTTGGTACCATTATCCAGAGCACTTCTTAAAGAAAACATTCAGCCAGTAACCTCAGTAACCTGAAGTTGAATGATATAATCCACATTGATGTACAGGGGTTACTTGTTTTCACTTTCAACTTTCAGCCAACTTCTTTTTATCACTTGATTGTTTTGCGTTCTTTGTTGTACCATTTGTTCATGTATCTATCATTTACACCATCTGCTAGTTTGGGGTGTCTGTTTATACAAATTCAACACTTTTGGTAACACAATCCTGCCCAGGTAGATGAGACGCGGAAATGCAGGTAACAAATCATCATCAGTGGTAAAAACAGAAGCAAAATTATCATTGAGTACAATACATTTGTCATGATTCGAAACAGCTAATTTATTATTGGACTCAACTAGAGGAGGGATACTCTGTGAAGTAGCAAGTTTTGAATTCACATAGGAATAGTAGATAAGCGTTTTCTTTTAAGAACATTCAATTCCTGAGACAATATTGATTTGGTCTTAGTTTCCTCTTGTGAGTTGATCTGGGACATTTGTATCGTTGAACCTTTCTCTTTTTCATGTGATCATGCAGCTATACATTTTTTGGTTTATTGCATGTCCTAATCGGATCAGTGATGGGCGAAACAGATGTTTCTTGACTTCTATAATGCTGACTATTGTTCTATGATATTCATTATTACAGATATTGATTGGTCTCTTCTTTGCAGTAATAGTTTGTCTGTCGAAGTGTTATGGTCTAAAATATCAAACGTATTGCACTCCTGTATAGCTCAATGTGTATCTCGCCATTACCAGTCATGTAAACCGTTCTCTTATCCTAAGCATTTAAGACACCTGCTTGCAATGAAGAAAGTGTGGTACATTAAAGACAGGGCTCGTTATAAATACTTTGCTAGGCTATATGACAAAGCTTTTAGAGATTTCATCTTACAGTTGGAACCATGAGTAGGCTGTGTGACTATTTGAGGTTATTATTATTATGTCATCATGTCTTCATAATGCTATGGAAACAGGAAAGGACCTCTGGTGCAGTCCTGCATGTGCTAACGTGCTTAGATGCATTTTGTTGTTTTCGTATGTCTTATGTACCCAGGTGGAAGGGACAAGTGAGAAGGAGGATACAGAAATAGAGGATCTCATGCATAACAAGCAGCCCATGCAAGGAACACTCGCATTTGAGGAGGCCATTTTGCGTGACACAATTCAAAAACAAATCAGAAGGAGAACCCAGACTGATAGGGACATCCCAATTGATATCAGGTAGATTGAAGTCTCCAACAATAAACAAAGGATGATTTGTCATAGATAGAAAATCAATGAGTGAGGACAGAGTATTAGTGTCTACACTGTTGACACATGATGGGGGATTGTAGAAACAAATGAAGCGATGACAAGAGGTCGTGGAAAGCACTGCATCATATGCCACACATTCTAAAGAACTGTATATAGGTGGCAAATCAAAACTCACAACTTTTAGAGTATTTCTTAGAATCACAGCAACACCACCATAGCCATCAGGTCGATCCTTTCTGAACAAATCATACGCAGTGTTAGACATAAGGAGGGAATCAGGAAAATCATGTCTCAATCATGATTCAGTTGCAAAGATCTCATCAAATTCAGAAGATTGTAACAAACATAAGCTTATTCATAAGCGAGCGAGCATTAAACAATTCACAGCGTATTATGCCAGTACTTGCCTCATGTCTCTAGTTACCTCTTGTAACTCACCACCATTGGTACTTGTTAAAACATTAGGAGCCATGGGTATGCTTTTTCTCTTTATTGCCCAAAGGTTGACAGGTCCCCTGCGATCTATGAAGTGATCAACTCCAGTCTGGCTATGAAGGGTGTTATAAAGTTCTGTGCGCTTACGTTCTGCAAGAGTGTAACTTGCATGGACGCAGAAAAATGTGCTTAAAGTTGGCAGAATCTTTCACCATCTTTGCTTTCTTCAAAATAGTATACCTATGGTTTGAATAAGCAAGACGGACCTTGAGCAAGAGTGGTTTAGATGCGGAGCTAGCAAAAGGAAGTTTCCCCAGTCTAAAACAGTCTACAACAGCAATATCTTTCTCACCAAGATAAAGAGAACAAATCTTTTACAAAGCAAGCGTCGCACAGGGAAAAAAAGCGTTGAATCATTTAGAAATCATTGCGTGATTGAACAGAAAATCACACGAAAATCAATAGAAGCGTGTGTTTTTTGTGTTGAATCACGCAATGATTTCTAAATGATTCGACGCTTTTTTTCCCTGTGTCGTGTGCCTGTGATTTGGAATCTTCTATACCTGAGATAACTAAGCTGCATCTGTTTTCTTGATGGGAAAACGCCTCCTTCACTGCTTTATCAACATCGTTATTGTTTGAGATACGCTGAGAATCAACAGCAGCAGAGATAGTGGCAGAGGGACGTAGCGGCAGGCTGAGAGGCATTATTAAGGGCAGCCTCAGTTTTTTCAACGAAGTCTAGAATTGAAGCCTTTTTATAGTTCTTTAATAATGGTTAAAGCAACCGAACTCACTTTAGAAAACGTAGTAGAGCACTCAGCATGAAGTACAGCACCACAGTAAATACAAGTCAAACCGTCAGGAGCAGTCGTTTCAACGTTTTTCTTATGATCCTACTTGCTATACAGGAGCGGATACAGGATTGTGTGTTAGGGGGGGCACATAGGGATGGGAATGGGGGCGTGCCCCTCCAAACTTGCCAGGGTGTCTGGGAAAGCGCAGTAAGCACCATCATCCCCGCCCCAAAACCCTAGCCACTGGGTTTTTGTTTTGCACTTTTGGAAATTATAAAACATGCATGTATTCACGGATACAAATGATTAAAGATACCTATAACAGTCACACTTCACAAATAGGGTCAATTAGAAGCATCCTCCGAGGGTATTTTCGACTATAGCTGTCAATGATAGATAGCATCAATATTAAGTTCAATATCTTTGTGCACATACAATAACATTAACGCATTAAATCTGTCTTCTCCCATAGTGCTGCGATAGACATTCTTAATACAAACACTGTCTCAACAACATCCGGAAATTTCTGAGTCCGGATTCTGACAAAATTATCAGTACGCCGAACACGACGAGTGTTTAGGTCCTAAACACTTTGTTTAGGTCCTAAACCATAGTTTAGGTCCTAAACTGTACGCCATGCCCATATATGGGTGCGTTCACACGGCAATACGACATATGTTTTATTGTCCGGTAACCCTAGCAATTTATGTCCGCCCATCTCTCGTTTCCAGGCCTCAATGCATCAGCTGCATACGAAAATAGATGTAGCCATGTGATGCGCCGTGCGCGTCTGAATAACTTTTCAACAGTCTCGATCTAACTCATTGGAGGTCGGCAATGACATGTTGGTGAGTGTCCGATCGTTTTAATAGTACTCCATAGTCCGATTGAGCACATCGCATAAGCGCGAGTAGAGTACCGGTAATCTAAACACTTTAAAAGTGTGCGCTCACGTAGTTACTATGAGTTATGGATGTGCGTGTCTAGTGCGCAGAGGTGTGTGTGTGCGCGTGTGGTGTGCGTGTGTGTGTGTGTGTGCAATATTTGAAGACTCCATTTAAAGTGTGAGTTTTGTCTGGCATTTCCATTGGCATTATTGTGGGGGTCACATTGACCCCTGGTTATGTGCAGCTGGTAACTCTCCTGCTGGCAGTGAGGGGTCTGGATAACTCCATCTGGAACCACTGGTTGTGCAAGGCTGCTGACTGGACTTAATTGCAGTGTGAGTGAGTCCCATTGACACCTCCATGGCTAGGACCATTGGCCCCTATTTTTATGGGGGCTGGCTGTTGGCTCAGCCTGCAGTAAGAGAGCTGACATTTCACAGTTATCAGACCCCTGGTAGCTACCATGCTGGCAGTGTGGGGGGTCTGATAACTCCATCTGTAGGCATGGTTCCATAGGCAGTGATGGGGGCATGTGCAGTTCCTTAGTTCATGGCTTAGAGAAAAAGTGAATGGATTGATAACACAGGAGGGGAGTGTGGGAGTGTATGTTGTGTAGAGGGGAGTGTATGTTGTGTAGAGGGGAGTGTATGTTGTGTAGAGGGGAGTGTATGTTGTGTAGAGGGGAGTGTATGTTGTGTAGAGGGGAGTGTATGTTGTGTAGAGGGGAGTGTATGTTGTGTAGAGGGGAGTGTATGTTGTGTAGAGGGGAGTGTATGTTGTGTAGAGGGGAGTGTATGTTGTGTAGAGGGGAGTGTATGTTGTGTAGAGGGGAGTGTATGTTGTGTAGAGGGGAGTGTATGTTGTGTAGAGGGGAGTGTATGGGAGTGTATGCTGTGTAGAGGGGAGTGTGTATGTTGTGTAGAGGGGTGTGTAGCTTGTATGCTTGTGGGGTGTGTAGCTTGTATGCTTGTGGGGTGTGTCTTGTATCTTGTGGGGTGTGTCTTGTATCTTGTGGGGTGTGTCTGGGTGTGTAGCTTGTACGCTTGTGGGGTGTGTCCCTTGTATACTTGTGGGGTGTGTCCCTTGTAAGCTTGTGGGGCGTGTCCCTTATACGCTTGTGGGGCGTGTCCTTTGTACGCTTGAGAGGTGTGTCCCTTGTAAGCTTGTGGGGTGTGTCCTTTGTACGCTTGTGGGGTGTGTCCCTTGTACGCTTGTGGGGTGTGTCTTGTAGCTGATAGAGATGTGGCTACCAACTCCACATGTACATGCAGTGCATAGTGGGTAGTGAAGAGAGTGTAAAGGTGGAGATTGTGTGGGAAAGGGGAAATGTAATCTGTTAACTGGCACTGGTGCACTCATGCAAGTTGATGTGTGTACGATCAAATGTTATAACAAATAAAACTGATGTACAAATTTAGCGGCAACAATTATGATGGTAAACATTCTTTTAGCAGATCTATTGTCTTCTTATTAAGTTTAGACGTTGATGTGAATGTGAATCCATAAGCAATTATAGCTTTCATGTGAATCTCTGAGTTGGGAAATGTTTTGTCTGGTCTCCATGCGGTTGTGTAACTGCCTTTGTACCACTGGATGACAAACGTAGAAGTAGTTGTGTCAATGGTTTCACATAGTCCTATCCATGGTTTTCCTATAAAAGTTCATGGATGCCGATTATTAGATTGTTGCTTGAAAATGTTAACATAAATACCTGTGAACTGATCCTTTTCAGGCAATACAGCAACCATGTCACCTTCACATAGCGGCTTTTGGGAAACAGCCTTTGGGCGATAAACCCCATTGTACACCTGTAGTTAGATAGGATGAACAATTTTGTGTTAAGGGTTTGTATTTTGTAATTTAGACCAAAAACATACCTCAGGTCTTGCTACTTCTTTTTCCAGCAAACATGCTATCCCTTCTTCATGTACTAACTCCGCTGCTTGTTTGCTCTTGTCAGCAGCATGTACATGCATACCATCAAGTGCATCACCATACACAAGTTGTGTGAATGGGCATCTGCTCAATTGATCCTGCTGGTTCATCCGCTCACAGAAAATTTTCCATTCTTGTACCTGGACTTCTGTGGTATAGTCTGTGAGCTTATCAATGTCCTCCACAACCTGTGATAGATTTAGTGCACTGATATTAGGCACCAATGATTGCAAAGTAGTTGGGCTGATGTCTGTGTTTGTGAAGAGCTGTATTGAGCTGTTGTAAGGTTCCCATTTTGGATCCGTTGCCCAGTACTTGTATTTAAAGACAAGTGATCCATCAACTAGTTTAAAAATGAAGTGCTTTGGAGCAACATGGTTGTGCATTTCTTCCAAATGTGGTTCTATCCATGCCTTGAAGTCAAAAACTTCACTTTGTTCTAGAACATGTACGTCAGGTTCTGGGCTGTAGCTCTTCCTCAAGGCTTCCATCAATTCACCAGGTGTGACTGCATCATTTTTATTCAAGTAAGATGAAAAACGTGAGAACATCTGATCTATGTCCTCATGAGTATGGCCAACTGGTAGGAATGAAAGTCGTACCTAGATATAAATGTACATTTTACATTGTATAACGTATCTATGATAAACATGCTAACCTTTCTGAATATGCCTTTCAGGACTAGGTATCCCAGAACACCGTACACATACTTGTTTTTATTCTCCCTTGAGCAGTTGTCCATTTGTAGATACAGTGTATCAGGCAATCGGTGCTCTTTTCTGTTGATGTTGTTCAGAATGCTTAACAAAATAGACAGTGTTAGGTTACTGTCTTGAGGAAATTCTCCAAATGCATACTCCCCATGGCCATGTGTAAGTCCTCCAATGATGTGGGTCTTAAGTAATGCTTTGTTGATCATTGCCTGCACAGGATGTTTATAAAAAGTCCTAACGAAATACCAATGTACAAATTTGCAGTACCTTCGATTGATGGTAGAAATGGGGCAAGTATGTTTTTGACTGGTCCATGCCATCTAGTATCAGAGTAATATATTGTTTGGGATCATGCCTGGACTTTGCACAATGACTGTAGTATTTCTGTCTCTCAACTCTGTGCAGTGAAATATGTATTGGGTAATAATAAGTTTCTTTCACCTTAAAATTTAATTAAGGACATACCGAACTCTTTCCAGGTGTGTTTGTCTAGCTTGGACTAATGCATCTTTTTTGTCTGCTTTTGCAATTGGTATTCTGGTTGCAAATAAATCACACAGGGTGCAAACCGTAAACCGAGATCTCTGCAAGTAAACGATTTTTTTTTTTAAATACACTTCATAAAAAACAGAAAATTAGACAATACCTTTGGAATGGATATGTTTCCATGAACTTTCTTCCAGTTTCTAAAAAAACTTGCTTTTGAAATTACATATCCGCTTCCATTGTACTCTTCTGTGTATTCCTTGAAAATGGGAATGATGTTATTTCGTGCCCAGACCCAAATGTACATAACTGACCTGGTACACGCTGGTCATTGTTGTACTAGAAGGAATAAGAATGCGACCAGATGTCGGTAACTTGTCTCCATTCTCGTTTGCGTATATATCCAACCACTGCATTGCCATCTCGGTTGAAATCACAAATCTCGTTTGCTTGTGCAGTGTATCGTCGCTTCCAGGAATGTACCTTGACATGTATTGCAACCTAGTTTCGTAGTACCGAGACTTTGAAATCCCAGTAGCTTTAAGCCAAGCTTTAAGGCACAATTTGGATTGTTCAAGATGGTGCGCAAATGACATGGTTCGCCTATCATGAGCAGCAGACAGTTCCGTGAGCAGCCACTTTTTCTGCTGCTTATGTGTCATTGACCTCCAATGAGTTAGATCGAGACTGTTGAAAAGTTATTCAGACGCGCACGGCGCACCACATGGCAACATCTATTTTCGTATGCAGCTGATGCATTGAGGCCTGGAAACGAGAGATGGGCGGACATAAATTGCTAGGGTTACCGGACAATAAAACATATGTCGTATTGCCGTGTGAACGCACCCATATATGGGCATGGCGTACAGTTTAGGACCTAAACTATGGTTTAGGACCTAAACAAAGTGTTTAGGACCTAAACACTCGTCGTGTTCGGCGTACTGATAATTTTGTCAGAATCCGGACTCAGAAATTTCCGGATGTTGTTGAGACAGTGTTTACATCTCAAAGAGGAATTAGCTTTTTCCACTCCACTTGATGTTACACAGGTCAATAGCAGTAGCTTAACCAATTAACGCCAGAATATTTTTTGTTTAGCTAAAGTAGAATTGTCCAAGATCAACTAAATGAGCTAGCAGAGGAATGTTAGGTAGCAGGAAAGGGGGTTTCGACAATATTTAATGAAGCCGTGAACGTGAATAACTTCTAATTGGTGTAATGGTTCAAAGGAATTCTTTGGGAACATGGTAGGGATGCATTTCTGTCTGCAATGGTTGTGACAAGAGAGTTTGGTTTAATAGGGGAATCATTCCACATGGTTTTCCAAAGCGCAATCTCTTGATGAAATGCTTGTGGAAAAGGCAGATCATCGCTATAAAACTTTCTGGCAATGTTGCCAAATCAGGGTCTGGAAGGCACTCAAGAGTGGACTCTGCTTTCTTCGCTACAAAATGAATTTTGTAAAGTCTCGCTCGTATGATTAATGATTCATTGGCACATACACTTTTTGCTTGCCGCAAACACTTCAGCAATAGTCAGCTGACTCTTAGCCATGGGATCCGGATGACGGCGGACCTGTCACGAAATATTTGGTCCGGGTCAAAATTTGGTCCGGCCGGACAAAATATGCCAGCATATTTGGTCCGCCCCCGCCACAAACGGTCCTACTTGTAGCGCATGCGTTTAGAAGTGTGAAAGCACGTGTAACTGCATCAGAAACTGCTAGAGAGATGTGTGCGGATGAAAACGAAGATCTGGTCGAAAAGGCATGTCTTTACTTGTTTGATGGGAGGTATCCTGAGGGTAGTACCAGCAACGACAAAAGAGTCATTAGAAGAAAGGCTGCAACACTTACTTTGAGAGATGGAGAGGTCTTCTACAAAAAAAACCCAAAAAGAATTCAACTGGGCAAAAGGTAAATATATATGTTGCGCGCTCTGTATGGCATCCATGCATTGATGGCTTCGATCAAACAGGAGGTATTTGAAGTCAGATACGTTCGCAGCAGCGAGGAAAGGTGCAGCATCTTGAAGGCATGCCATGTGGATATAACATCTGGGCACATGGGTGTCAAGCGTACTTCCCATCGCGTTTTGGAGCGGTTTTTTTGGAAAGGTGTAACAAAGGATATAGAAATTATGGTAAGTGTTAAAAAATATCTCTCATTTCTCATTACATGTATATGTCTCTTACACAGATCTCTACCTGTGACCTCTGTCAAAGGAATAGCCAGAAACTGTCCATTGCACCACCAGAATTGTTTCCAGTTCCAGTCCATTCACCCTGGCATCACGTGGGCATTGATTTTGTTGGCCCTATTTCACCTAAGACCACCTCGGGAAATAGCTACATTCTTACCCTATGTGATTATTTCACAAAATGGGTAGAAGCTGTTGCTCTTCCAACCAAAGAAGCATCAGGAATAGCTAGCTCACTCTTTAAGGTATATATGTGATGTTAATTATATATTCATTTTCCCAATACTTGTGTACTTACTAGATATTTATGAAGATGGGGCTACCTGCTGTGATCACTACCGACCAAGGGAGTGAATTCAAGAACCAGCTCAATGATGAAATGATGAAGATTCTGAACATAAAGCACCATCTGATAACTGCATATCATCCTCAGGTAGACAAAATCAAGAGGGTGGGGGGAAGTAGTGCTTAGAATATCAGTAGAAAAATGCGATTCAGGCCTGTTGAGATAAATTGACACCACACACTATTCCATTAAAGATATTTGTGTCTAATGTTTAGGGAGTTGAGTAAAACAATATCAGCAGCTTTTAGACATTTTAATTTGACTGATTTTGGTGTGTACATAACTAATCACTAGTACATAGTTGTACTGATAAAATTTTAAATCTACAAGGTGTTTCCCTACTGTAATAAAAATATAAACTGGTTATTAATGCTAAAATTCCTATCAGCAAAGGAAGACACGCTGATAGATAATTATTTTTATTAACTGAAATAGTCAAAATGAAAAAATGGATTCAAACCTCAAAACTCCTAAATAAATCAAATCAAAAAAATTATTACCTCAAATATTGATAACTAATTGGTTTGAATTTATTAGTCGACTATATAGATTGCAATTATTAAACTTAAATGAACGCTCTGAAGCTTTTAATAGTTATAATTTAGTAATCTAATATAATGTCAGGAAGTTTTCATTGCTGTTAGTTATTTCTAATTTGTTTGATATTAATAATACATGTAAACTTGGTTTTTTGGGCGTGCACATTAGTAGAATGTTTATCAGCAATTATAAGTTAAACTGCTCAATACAGAAATTTTTTAATCGATTTTTTTCATTTATGAAACACCTCAGTAATTAAATGAATAACTATGCTAATCTGCTTCATGTCTACAGAGCAATGGGTTAGTTGAAAGATTTAATCAGTCTCTACAAAATATGCTTCGCAAGTGCATACAAGAAAAGAAGGAGAAATGGGATGATTATTTGGACACTTGCACATTTGCTTACAACACTTCGCGACATGAATCAACAAAATTTACTCCATTTGAGATTATGTTTGGTCGCAAAGCCATTCTTCCTCTTGATCTAGATGCTGGTGTACATCAAGGGCCATGTAATGAAGCTGAAGTTACCATATGTTCTCAAGAAACTGAAATTCAGCAGAAAGAGTCACAGCACAAAGCTTTACTGGAGGAAGTGCAGAAAAACATTATTTCTGCTCAGAAGAAACAGAAGGAGCAGTATGATAAGAAACACAGTAAGGCTGTCTTTTACAGTGCAGGTACACATGTCCTGAAGAAAGACTTCAGAAAGAAAAAAAGAAAAGGAGGCAAACTAGATTTTCCATGGGTTGGACCTTATTTGATCACAAGGAGTCTAGGAAAAGGTTTTTACGAGCTACAATCATGTGGAAAAGGTCGTGTTACCACAATTCCAAGAGTTAGCCATGTTCATATTAAAGTGTACAAGTCATTGTCCTGTTCACCTTCAAGAAGACTTCAGTCACCATCAGCTTCCAATGAATCACATTCAAGTCCATCTCCTCCAGTAGGACCTGCTTCTACCTCACGATCAGCTGTGTCTCTGTCACCTACAATGGATGAGACAACACTAGCTCTTTCTCCTACTGCAAAGGATTCAGCATCTGCTGTACTGCAAGAAAGTAATCACACAAGTGAACTTGAGACTTCATCCCTACTTCAGTCACCATCAGCCTCCAATGAATCACATTCAACTCCATCTCCTGGCAGAAATTCACCTTCGTTAGGACCTACTTCTACCTCACGATCAGCTGTGTCTCTGTCACCTACAATGGATGAGACAACAGTAGTTCTTTCTCCTACTGCAAAGGATTCAGCATCTGCTGTACTGCAAGAAAGTAATCACACAAGTGAACTTGAGACTTCATCCCTACTCTCAGAGAAGCCAAAGCTTCTGATACCTACTCCAGAATGTTTTCCTAGGGGAGATGGGACTAGATCCAAACGAGAGTGCAATACCAAAACTAAGCGTGTTGCTAAACTGATGCGACAAAACAGTAAAAAGATGACTGTACCATGTCAACCAGCAGTTGAAGTTGAAAGCTACGTTCCTCTGGCTCAAGATGAAGTCCAACACTGGGTACCAGGGTTGACAACAGAAGATAAGAAAATGATTACAAGTGGTGGGTGGCTAAGTGATGAGATTGTAGATGCTGGTCAGAAACTGCTGAAATCAATGTATCCTCATATACAAGGGCTTCAAGAGGTTGCACTGGGTATGGTCTTGTCATATAGCATTGCAAAAAGTGAGTTCATTCAGATTATGAACACTGGAAAACACCATTGAGTAACAGTTTCAAATATCAACTGCAATGATGAAGAGATACATGTCTATGACTGTGCATCAGGTAGTCCAACTAGTTCTCTATTAAACCAGATTGCAAGCATTGTTTGCACTCCCAAAGACATTATCAAACTTACCTACGTTGATGTGCAAATGCAGCAAGGTTGTGATGACTGTGGGCTATTTGCAATAGCATTTGCTACTTCATTGGCTAGAGGAGAACAACCAGGTAGCTTCTTCTATCAGCAAAAGGCAATGAGGAAGCACTTAGTTGATTGCCTTGAGAAGCAAAATATTACTGCATTTCCAATACAAAAGATAAGACGCCATGGATCTAAAGTGAGGCACTCAGCAAATATACCAATACATTGTGTTTGCAGATTGCCAAAATTGGAAGGAATTAAAATGATTGAGTGTAGTTATTGTGGAACATGGTATCATATTGACTTATGTGTGTCAGTATCTGCAGATTCCCAACAACCACATACAAAGTGGGCTTGTGTGAGATGTAAAAGTTGGACTGATAATTAGTGCTGTTTCTTTGTCAATGATTGTCAATGATTTAGACTAAGTGTGCTTGTCCACTTAATTGTGTTATCATGTTTTCAGTCATATTTATGAAGAAATAAATGCAAATATTTATACAAACATTTGGTCCCGGACCAAATGTCGCTGCCACATTTGGTCCGGGAACAAATATAGCAGCCATATATGGTCCTACCGGACAGAATATGGATGCGACATTTGGTCCTCGGGCGGGCATAATATGGCACGGTGGGACCGAATATGGCAGCCACATTCTGTCCGGTAGGACCAAATATGGCAGCCAAATTTGGTCCCGGACCAAATTTGGCTGCCATAATCGGTCCGCCGGACAATTTTCAGGTAGGACATTTTGTGCCGTGACAGACCCCGCAGATCTACTACTTTCCTGACGGCAATTGATATTCGCAATGTACGAACTGAACGCTCAAAAGCACAATAGAAAAAGGGCCACGTGTCAGGGGTGATATTTAACACGTACAACTGGTCTAGGCCTGCACGAGCTACGACAGTGCGTCGCTGAGCAATGACATGTAATTAACAATGGACAGGAGGCGTATCCTTATTAGTTAGGGGGGGCCTAGCCCCCCCCCCCCCCTGTATCCGCCACTGCTATATCACAATTGATCATCTCAGGCCGTGTATTCCTTTAACGGTTGTGGATGTAATAGTACCTTTATATCCTGAAATTGGTGATACGATCAAGACCATGGGAACGACACCAGTAATATCATTTACTAACAGGAGCATAATAAGCTGGAAACAGTTCACTGGGATTCCATTCTTGGACAATCAGTTGGACACTGGAAAGGTTAACTACATTTCCATATACACTCATGTGTTTTGTATTGACACTTGTGTGCGCAGGCATTTTAATCTGCAAATGCATAGTAAGGAAACTATTATTAACAAAATAATGTCTATATTAATCCTTTTTTTATGCCGTGTTACATCATATCAGTAATAATCGAAAGTTAATTGGCTGATTTTCCTTGATTGTGTGTGTTTGCGTGCATGGGTTCTTCATTTGTTGAGCCTTCCCAATTCACAGGACAATTTGCATCAATGCAAGTTGTCTACTATGAACCAAGTTGCACGCTGTTGTCACATACCATGCACTCCTAGGTCAAATCAACTCTTTGACCTTGTGTGTGCTGCAAACTTGAGCATGCCTAATTCCTTCAGTCATCCCAATATTGGGATATGTTTCCAAGATTGGATTTATATTTGATTTCCAAGATTGGGATTATATATAAAGCATAAATCCGAATATTGGGAATGATTGTTGCAGGATTGGGAATGCATTCATAATTACAAATTTGGAATATGTCCAATATAGAGATTTATGTTTCCATTTTTGGAACTATAATCTCTATATTGGGAATAGCACTGTGGAATATTTTTCATGTTGGTAACTGCGCTTCCAATAAAGAGAATTGCACATCATTGGCGCATTTAAATGTTAATCTCAATGTGTGATTCACAAGATGAGAATATTTTCATAATGTTGTCACGTTTGGATTTTTTTCTCTCAATAATTTTTCTCTCAATAAAGAGAATTGCACTTTTCATTGGTGCATACATATGTTCACATCAATGTGGGCTTCATGTTTTGATGTCATATTTGTTTTTCTTTTGACGGATGCTCTTGTGATGGCAAACAGTTTTCTAATTGTGAGCACTGCAATTTACATTCATTACTAGAGTAATTTATGGACATCAAAATATTATAATACAAACACTTCTCTATTTGAATGATTTGATTTTAAAGTACAGTGAACTACATTGCTGAAGTCCTAGACACCTGCTATATTGTTAGTCAGTGTAACTGTAAGTTACGTATATGATATAATATAGCATTTCAGTACATATACAGTGTACTGTGCAGTGATAATACCAATCTTCATGTCTGTGTAGTACCATCTACATCTACAGAGTAGAGTAGAAACCTCCTTTATTCTTACTGTTCTTTGTATCATTGAGCATCCATGACCAGTGTATGATGATTACTTTATTTTTAATCTTCTCACCACCTTTGCACTGTCCAATCTTTTCTTTTTTTTTTTCACATTGATGTGAACCAACTATTATGTACATGTGGCTGTCAATCATAATAAGTGTTACTGGGCAATCATCTTACTTCTGAAATGTGGTGCTTCACTGGTAGCAGGGGAGGATAGCAAGTAAGTGCGCAGCAATCTAGCACAGAATGCACTGCTATTTATATCTTTGCATCATTATGCTCAATAGCAATAAAATATATTGTATTATACTGATCCCCACCCTTTACTATACAGGTTTGCTCTGAGCTTTCCTTCAAAGCAGGATGTGATATTGCTGTGGTTGATTCACTCATGATGCAATGGTTGGCTCACCTTGTTGAACTTGATGGAGGTAAACATTTTTGCTGTCAACTGCCTATGTATTTATATTTGGGTGGCATCCTTTATTTGGCACTAACCCGTACTTCCACCACACTGCCAGTTGCAACATGGGCGTCACCATGGTAAGTGCACCATATTCTCAACAAAATCAAGCTGTTGACTTGCATGTTTAGCTCGACAAGGGTGCCCACATTTCTGGCAACATTGGCTTCACATTGCCAGGACTCTAAGTCTTTGTTTTGTATTCATGGTGTACCCTTTTTTGACCTTCCGTACTGATCAGACTCATTCCTGATCTCACAGTTCTCCATCCTTTCCTTAAGGAAATACAAGTCTGCCTTATATCTACATGTAGTGTGCTAACCAATGACTCTCAAGCATTTTCAAGTGGTCTAAATGTTCAAGCAGGGCTCATTATATGCCAACACATGCTTCAGTTGATCCTGTGCAAGCAATGTTAGAGACAGTGACACTGGCTTACCTTCATAAACGCAATATGTGCCTATCCGCCATTCAAGTAGTCCTGGACATTTCTTTGACTTTTGCTACCATACAGATGTGCAGAACAGGTGCTGATACGAGGCAATATCTTCTGGCTTTGGCAGCACAAGTTGGCAACATAGAAAGCATAAACATGCTACTCCAGTCAGGACTAAGATCAGTGATGCAGATTGCACATGACGTGAGCAAAGACAACCTGCTTCATATGTGCTGTGATGAGCAGAAACCCCAAGCTCTTGTGCTTGAGAATCAACAATGTCCACTGCAGCTTGCCTTCACAATGGGATATTACTTAGCAGCTTCAGAGCTCATGTGTTAGCCTCTGTCTGAGAGAAGATTTTGATACAGAGGGCTAAGATGCATGGTATAAAAGCTACGAAGAGCGCTTTTGGCTGGTTTAGGTTTATGATGAGAAGGAATGAAATTTCTGCAAAGGAAAGTACTTCAGCAGATGCACACCTGTGTTCACAAGTGAATATCAGAAAATTTAACATGTGCACTTGCAAGCCCATTGAAAAGCCAGGCACACATCTGTGGTGAGCAGTATATTAAAGTATCTTTTGGTCTATTGCTGGGCAAGGATGTGCTTCCTGATGCACTTTGACTCCTTCAATCTTTACCTTTATGAAAGCCAATGACTTTGTCAATGCAGAGATGATGCACACAATCAGACCTTCTTGGATCTGTTCAGCCATTGAAAAAGGTCAAGCAGTTGCAGCTGTAAAGGCTGCAAAATTTCTTGCTTTTATAAATAACAACACTCTTGATTTTGAGAAACTATTTGAATCATCTTGCTGCATAAATGACTCTTTTCTTGATCAATTCTGAATTGCTCCAAAACGTGCCAAAAGAAAACTTTCCTGAGTTCTTTTTGCCACTGCAGCTTTTGCACAATTGGAAACAGAACTCGTTCTTCAAAATGAGCTTGCACTTGCATGGCATACAGCTTGAAAAAACAGACAATATTCCCTCAATTTACCTGCAGTAATTTGAGCTACTTTCAGATTCTTAATGCATCCTTCTAGTCCACTGTTCAGATGTCATCACTGCTTTGGCTGATGCACAGTTGGACTAGTGTGGAACGTCAGTACATAGACAGATATTGTACAGCCAAGGTCCATTGCAACCCATGGCAGCTTAATGCAACCATACAGCTACAAGTGGAGTGGAACTCTTTTTTTTTTTTAAGTACTTGGTGCACAAATGGATGATCATAAAGCTGTGTCTTTGTGGATGGAGACACTTGTGTTTTTGCATGCAGTTATTGGACGATTCTGCACCAATCTGCAGCAGCTCTATGCTTAACTACCACTACATTGGCATGTATGGCCTTGCAGCACCTGAAGCTGCTGTATCTAATGACCACTTACACATTGTACTGTTTGAGTGCGTTTTTGGGAAAATATGTGTGCTTTTGTGAAAAGGAGTTTGAGCATCATAGAAAAGAGTGCACTGAAATTTGTTTACAATGAATTTCTGCCCGCGCTTCGTAAAATAACTAAGTGCAAGCTTCATTCTGAGATAGTATCATGGTGTGCAGTTAAAGCTGAACAAGGTGTTATGGTTTCTCTCATAGAAGCATCCATAGCATGCCTACCTTACGTGAAACAATTTAAACGCTTTTTGCCGCTATTCAGAGACTTGATAAAATTAACATCCCACAAGGCAGTTATGTCGTCTTCTATCAGATAGCTTTTGAATGCCAGGTGGTATTTGCATTGTCTTAATCAACTTTGAGCGTACAAAACTGCATTTACAGAACAATTTATTTCCAGTTTAATAATGTTAATTTGAATGAGGTAAACTCTAAGGCTTTGAACAATCTATTCAATGACATCATATGGGCATGCAAGCCATCAGGAAGAGACATACTAGACTCAGCAGCAAAATTATTGCACCGTACGCTTATTATATTGATTGGATTAGTAGCCCTGGGCTTCTTTATTCTATGCTTGGCTCTAAGAAGACAATTGCATTTTACCTCTTGGACTACTTCAAGCAGGTGTTAAACTCTATCGGCAGTTTCAAAATTCAAGTTTACATTACGACTCCCAATGGGATGCAATAATCCAGTGCCCTTTCATCCACAGACCACATTTTATCCATCAGCGAACACGTTGTCTTTCGGCCAGGCCTATCTTCTGTGAAGTGGGCACCTTGGACATGTGGACTTCACATGGTGGCAATCCTGGTGAATGATCTGCACATCAGAGGTTCTCCGGTGAAGGCCTTTGTTTCATCAGCAGAAAGCAAACAGCAGAGCCTCTCTCACCCTGGAAGCTGTGGCATCAGGCAGACCACCACTGGCACCCCCTTCATCTTTGTAGCGTCCCATCCACATGGCTCTTGTGATGGGACTACCCATCACTTACAGGTATATCCCCTGAGCATATACTGAGTCCATCACAGGGCTCTTTCTGTGCACAGCAATCACACCAAACACTTAAATTTGGTTCAAAGTCCCTCAAAGACTGGCCAGTACAGAGTGCACACATCTTCTGAAAGGCCACTTCATTATCTTAGCATCTGCTCATTGGTGGGTAAAACAAGGGACTGGATTCACCACGGGTGCTCTGATGTTCAAATACTCATACTTGGTACCTCAATACCTAGTCAAACATTGCAGAGTATCCCTCTCGGATGTGGGCGTTTTAGGATTACTCTCAACTGCCATATCATTGGGACCTTCTGGGTACTGGCTGTGTGCAGATCTTGCCAAGCCGTGATGCACATGGCCAACACAACTTCCTTCCCCTTCACTGCCAGGCCCAATATCGCTTGCCCCCTGTATCGTGTCAACCAAAAAGTCATCTACACGATTTAGAGGCAGCTGCAGGTTAACTTGTAGGTCTTGTGTGTGTGCATTTCTGTATTTGTGTACATGTGCATTGGAGTTGCAGTACGGGGCACACACCAGGTGCACTGCTGTACGGGGCACACACCAGGTGCACTGCTGTATGGGGGGGGCACACACCAGGTGCACTGCTGTACGGGGCACACACCAGGTGCACTGCTGTATGGGGCACACACCAGGTGCACTGCTGTATGGGGCACACACCAGGTGCACTGCTGTATGGGGCACACACCAGGTGCACTGCTGTATGGGGCACACACCAGGTGCACTGCTGTACGGGGCACACACCAGGTGCACTGCTGTACGGGGCACACACCAGGTGCACTGCTGTACGGGGCACACACCCGGTGCACTGCTGTATGGGGGGGGCACACACCAGGTGCACTGCTGTACGGGGGGGCACACACCAGGTGCACTGCTGTACGGGGCACACACCAGGTGCACTGCTGTACGGGGCACACACCAGGTGCACTGCTGTATGGGGCACACACCAGGTGCACTGCTGTATGGGGCACACACCAGGTGCACTGCTGTACGGGGCACACACCAGGTGCACTGCTGTACGGGGGGGCACACACCAGGTGCACTGCTGTACGGGGCACACACCAGGTGCACTGCTGTATGGGGCACACACCAGGTGCACTGCTGTACGGGGCACACACCAGGTGCACTGCTCTATGGGGCACACACCAGGTGCACTGCTGTACGGGGCACACACCAGGTGCACTGCTGTATGGGGCACACACCAGGTGCACTGCTGTATGGGGCACACACCAGGTACACTGCTGTATGGGGGGGGGCACACACCAGGTGCACTGCTGTATGGGGCACACACCAGGTGCACTGCTGTACGGGGGGGGCACACACCAGGTGATTCATTTGAGTAGAATAAGAATGGGGCATTAGCAGACTACACTGCTCACAGGTAGAAGGATTTAAAATCAAAAGTCCAAAATGACCCACATGCACTGTATGTCTGCAAACTTCCCTAGTCATCCTGTATATGGCAAAGAGTAGGGAAATAGCCAATAACAATAACAATTTACAAAGACATGTATGTGACTATATTTGGGAAAATCAAGTCTACACATATATATTTCTTAGACTAATGATTTTCAGGAACGTACGTGTATACTGCTCTATGATTTTCATAATATGGCTTTGACTCAGTTATGGGATTTGTTCTACAGAGCTACATGTAGCATCAACGTGCACGCTTGCATGTACGTACTGCCTTCATTAATTTTGTTCTCGCTTCAGCAATGTCTGTCTGTAACTTTGATAACTCCTCTGCTGTCACGTAGTGATTATTGCGCACATACAGTAGATGTATGCAGTACAGAACCCCTGAATATGGACTTCCTGTAAAAAGGACACCTCGATAAACAGAACCCTATCTCTATGTCCCAAACAACTTACTTTGGAAAGTTCAAACTCCAAACAAAAGGAGTCACTTTGATAATCAGGGTACTTCAATATGGTTCCAGAAGTGTTCACATTTAAGGGTTCCACTGTATTTTGCTCAATAACTCACATTTCTTCTGTGTGTGTGTATGTGTGTGTGAATGTGTGTGTGGTGTGTGGTGTGTGCATGTGTGTGCATTTATGTGTGTGTGTGTGTGTGTGTGTGTGTGTGTGTGTGTGTGTGTGTGTGTGTGTGTGTTATAACATTGTCTCAAAGAAAGAAACATCTTTCGGCCTCTACACTGTTGAAGACCAATTTGTCCTTTTATATGAAAGCCATGGACTCATTTTGCAGTCCACACTCCACAGGTGGAAGTTTTTTTCCAAGTTTTCATTAAGAATGGCGAAAAGGACAGCATTACTCCCAGCATGACCCTAGATGAATTTCACACCTCCAACAGCACATCCTCACGATATAATGTAAGCTAGCTGTGAAGTCTAACATGTAAGGAGGGGGGCGTGCACAGCCTGACCTGCCATGCCTATTGCACTGGACGCCTCCATCATTGGGAAGTGCAGGAGTGCCAGCATGTGATGGCATCTGTAGCCATCTCCAGTGGCCCTCCGCATGCTTTCTCAAAGCCGACTGGTCCTCGACAGTTGCACTGCTGTACTCAATGAGTCGTTTGGGTGTCATTTTGTATACTTTTGACACATGGAGAAATCCCTGTTCCTAGGAGGCATCGCAATAACCAGACTGCTGCAATCAGTATGTGGGAAACCTGGACCATCCTAATGTGGTTTTGATTTCATTTATTCTACATACTCACAGCAGAGTCGTCCTAGATTTAACTGTGATGGAGAGCAAGTGCCTTGGTGTCCTACACAGCTGGACATTGTGCCCCTTACTGAGGCTTTCACACAGTTGCATGCACACCCCCGTACCATTGAGTCGACTCCAACACTGACCATCAGTAGAGGCAACATCTTAGACAGTGCCATGGTAGCTATGCATGCATACACATACACATTTCACTAGATCGTGAGAGTGCACTGCAATGATGAAACAAGTATTGATGCCGGAGGCATTGCAAAGTAGTTTGTCTTTGTTTGGTTTTTCAATTTCATTGTGTACATGAATGTGTTTTGCTTTTACTTCTTTTTTTTTTTCTTTTTGTTGTTGGTAGGTATCACATCATACCTGTGGTTTAGAAGGGGGGTCTGTTTGGTTGTTTTTTACTTTTCTGCCTTATGTTTTTTTATATTCACAAGTCGTGTTTACGTTTACTTACATATACATGCTTAACCTTGCTTGAAACAACCAGGGAATTCTTTCATCGTTCATCTCCTAATTTGGTGGTAGTAAATCCAAACTATAACTTGTTCCATTCCAGGAATTGACTCTTCAGCAGAAGGAAATCCCAATCTCCTTCTCTATATCTCCTTCTTTGGAAAAAAAATCATGCCAAAGCAATCTGTGATGGTACTGGGAATATGTAGTGTCATTGTTGGGTGTCTGTACCATCATCACCATTATTGTCACCATGTGTAGGTCATCAGTTGGTCGTTAGGTTTACCGCATCCATGTATTTTCCTCCTTGGTTATTCCGTGTTCCTTGGATAATGTCAAAATGAAGAAGATCCCTCTGTAGTTGTAGACACCGTGGTGCTTTTGTGCTTGCCCGTGTGTTTTTATGGTCGTGTTTGTTACTGATTCCAGTACACAATAATTGTAGTTGATAACAATGGGATATTATGAGCTCATTTGCGTTATTATGCATTCTGTTTGTTGAATTGTAAAACCCACATGAAAGGCATGCTAAAATGCAGTATATTACAGCATTTAATGAGGAAATATTTTGTCATGCATATTTGAAAC
Organism: Ephydatia muelleri; assembly: GCA_013339895.1. Taxonomy (NCBI): domain Eukaryota; kingdom Metazoa; phylum Porifera; class Demospongiae; order Spongillida; family Spongillidae; genus Ephydatia; species Ephydatia muelleri. The sequence goes on along the minus strand of JABACO010000008.1, from coordinate 5,141,777 downwards.
TTTGTGATTCCTCTCTGATCTCATTGCGGTGGTGGTGATGACTGCAAAATAAAAGTCAGGGTTTTAAAAACATGTGTAGTGTATTTGGTATGACGAATATTAAAACTTTATACCTGATTTTCAACACAAACCTATTGTTCTAGTTTCTATATTTGCCCAAACAAGCAGTACGTGTGTCAATAACTTGCTTTAGATCAAGGGTAAACATTTATATTTGTTCATGCATAAAATATGCTACCAAGAACTATACAAAAGTGACACGGGTGGAAGGGGGAGGGGTGGAAGCTATTTCCTAGCATACCTATCTGAGCTCTTGAAACACATGTTCGTCATGCAATATAGCAAGAGCAGAACATCAGAAGAGATGCATTGGATGGAATTCAATGAACCAAGTCAGCAAAAACTTTTCTTTGTTTCTTATTGGACTTCAGCTTTGTGGAGGCCGACACTGATGAATGTATATTCTGTATACGAAAACATGGTTTGATCTTGGTTACGCTAAATAAGACCATATGATTGATTGGGAACCATGCTGAAATTTTCTGTTATGTATATAAACTCCAAAGAAATGTTCTCTAGAATGCTTTAGCATCAAGCATGCGCATTGTTTTCTTTAAACAGAAGTCTCATAGAGGTCTTGCATTGTGAAACTCAAGAACAGCATACGGAGCTCAGTGAATGTATGTTTCTGTAGCCGTTTCCACTTTGGCAGAGTAGAGATGGTGGAGCTGGAAATAGGTGGAGCAGCAAGCAAGTTATGATGATAAATAAAGAGCAGTTTGTTTCCAAGATGTACCATCACAGGTTAGCAACACATTTTCTACATCTAACAACAGGGGTGGGGATAGGTCATGGTTATAAGCACCAACTGTTGTTAGGTTTATCTGTACTCATCTGTGCATGCAGATCTAATTGCATCACTCATTGCTTTATCACGACTTAAGAACCTTTGTGCAAATACATGTGTGTGCAAATGTATATGCTGTGGAAATCGAACGCGTGGTGCCATGTGGATCTCGATATCTATTGTACATTACACACCACTTGTCCCATTCTGTCCACCCATCATCCGACCTATCGGCACATGTCTTAGGTTGCATCAGCGAGCCACTTGCAAGCATGAAGCATGGCTCCAGCCTCCTCATGCTGCAGTGAAGCATTTCTCTGCACACGAGCTGGAGATGATCACTAGTGGTCCCCGCACTATAGATGTCGGAGTGGCACAGCAGAAGACCAAATACTTCGGCTATTCCCAAGGAGTCACCGGTCCATCGTCTGGTTCTGTGAACTCCTGTTTGCATTCACCGAGGTTAATTATAATGCTGTTCACTGAACAAAAACAAGTCGACTGTTTATGTGTGATCCATGGCATTTGTCCTTTGTACTTGCAGGAGGAGAAGAGCCATTTACTGTTGGTTGTGCGTGCTTACCCTGTGAAGGTATGAGGAAATGGGAGCATCTAAAGTTCGCATATGGTATTTTATTGATCAATGTTTGCAGAGGGGTGGGGTTGCACTTTGATACGTACTACATGCACATAAGTACACACCAACTTTAGGTATGTGAGATCAAAATTGTGTGTGATCATTCCATCAGACCCTACCTTGTATCCTACTGCATCAACCTGTTTGAATGTTCTGTCCCTGCCAAACTATCTGTCATAGGAGATAATGGAAATTAGTTATGCTGCAGGGGCATTTCTGTAACACTGAGGTACAATTATTTGTTATTTGCATTCTCTCTCATCACTATATGGCATACAGGTAAATATACTTTGTTTTATCTCATCATATGATATGTACGGTTATTACATTTGTGACATGTGCATCAGTGCTGATATTTTGAGCAATCTACTTAAAAAAAGGAAAATTGAAAATAAGAGAAAGGAGGTGGTGGAGGGAGAGAGCCCTGGAGGAGTGGATGGAGTTGAGGCATCATTCGGGATTTGAGGTTAGTCGGGCCAATCATTGCTAAGCTGCAAACAACTATTTGCTGTACAAGAGTAGAACAAGCCAATGTAAACACCTGATAAATTAACCAGTCTATATTCAAGAGATTTAAATATTGAAAGTCTCTATGATCCCAGACCTTTCAACTCTTGTGAAAACAATTTACCATTCAGTGAAGTAAGTCGCCAACTTTATCTGTCACCTCCCTTAGTCAAAAACATGTTTAGCGATCGATCTGAAGTGTATTTCACGGTAGAGTAGTGACTAATATGAGGAAAGCTTTTAACATTTTTGAGCTCAAACTGGCACATCAAAATGTTCTTGCATACTCGTCGCATTGCGAGTAGGTTTGACTTATGGTGGTCCTGTCCTTTGAGGAGCATTGAATCATAGCAGTTTTATTGACGATGAATTGCATTATCAATGCACTGGGTTGCAAATCTACTTCCTCTGTAAATTCATTATTTGAAGTGTATGGTGTGGAATCCGTGCCAAAAATAGAAATTTTTTATGAGGGGGAAATTTTTCGTGACATACCTCGTTAATCGTGCCAAAATTACCTCGCGGAACTCATGAGGGTGAAATTTTTTATGAGGTACCTCGCGGGACTCGTGAGGGTGAAATTTTTTATGAGGTACCTCGCGGAACTCGTGAGGGTGAAATTTTTTATGAGGTACCTCGCGGAACTCGTGAGGGTGAAATTTTTTATGAGGTACCTCGCGGAACTCGTGAGGGTGAAATTTTTTATGAGGTACCTCGCGGAACTCGTGAGGGTGAAATTTTTTATGAGGTACCTCGCGGAACTCGTGAGGGTGAAATTTTTTATGAGGTACCTCGCGGAACTCGTGAGGGTGAAATTTTTTATGAGGTACCTCGCGGAACTCGTGAGGGTGAAAATTTTCATGACGTACCTCGCGGAACTCGTGAGGGTGAAATTTTTCATGACGTACCTCGCGGAACTCGTGAGAGTGAAATGTTTCATGACCTACCTCGCGGAACTCGTGAGGGTGAACCGCAGAACTTTTAACGGTAAAATTATTTCTGACGGAATATATTTTCATCACGGTTAATTTAGTTTGCATGACGTAATCTCAGAACTACTTGTAATCACGCAATTTAAACAACTGACAGTAACTTTGTGTGCAAATCAAGCATTCTAAACCTATCATAAAATGACAGAGTACAGTCACTGGGAAACATAGTGCAGAACTTCTAAATAAATGTCAATTCCATAATTATGACTCGTAGCCATTGGGTCTATCATTAAACACAGGTCTTCAAATTCATCCTCTGTAATGCTTGTTGAAATCGTCGGTACACTGACATCTCCATCTTCCTCCACCTCTGGCAGAGGACCTTCATAATCTATGCCATATAACTGAAAGACAACATTTGTGCACCATTAAAAAATGAATGGTAGGTTAGAGAATATCTTAATATTTATTATACAATACATAAATATAGAAACACCATACGATATATAAATGTCAATAAGTTTCAAATGTATTAAAAAATAAATACATGTATAATCACAAAGTAGAAATGAATCTTGAATGAATGTCACAGTGTATTGGGACACTGCCCTCACATATTGCTAGGGCTGCTTTCCTACCATCCAATTAGCATACATATGGTGAGGTGGCTAAGGCGTATGTCATTAGGGGTGCTAAAAAAGTGAGGCTGATGCATAGGTGTTTACTGAGCACTAGAATGTAATTTTATTGGAATGTGAAATACCAAGATTAACTTAGAATGTTAAATACTGAACAAATAGCTCTCACTGCTTGACAGGCAAATTGTTTTGTACACATTATACATTATGTCTGTATTACTTGACAGCTTCTGTATTATGAGCAAGCACCAGCTGAACAATGCAACTTTTATTACCTCTTAAACAGCTATTACAGCATTACCTCATCAACATTGCTGACATCTTCATTTGCCTGTAAAATCCCTTCCATCCACAGCTGCAGAGGGCTTAAGTTGTCTGCTGTACGAATAGAGTGGTTTATCCATGCCCCTGTCCACTGTTCAAGATGGTTATTGATGCGTGGAATATAAACAAAATGGAGGCAGAAGAGGTGAGTCTCATCATCTGGATCCAACACACCTATTGCCTCCATGTACAAGAAAAGGTCATGATAGAATTTTATTACACCAACATAAACATCTCTCCACAACCGTTCTATACGTTGGTTGTGAACACTTTTGCCAACTAGCATTGACCCCCTATTTGGTCCTCGCTGAGGATGGGTCAACATGAACCAAGCAACAGCAGTATTCTCTCTGCCCTGGTCTGATCGAACACGTCGTGGTAACCCATAATGTTCTATAGCACTAATGAACAGGTTCAGCACTGTCTGTGACTCATTGTTGGAACTGCAACTGAGAAAAACAGGTATTCGGCTATATCCATCAATGCCACCATGAATAACCAATCGCCACCTATATGTATGCATTTCATAGGTATAAAAACAAATTGAGATTAGTTTTGTGTATATATATTTACTGTACATAGTTATTAAACGATAATTAGGTAAACAACTTCAGTTTGAATAACGTTTACTGAACTCGCTTCTAAAGACTCCTTTTATCTCAATTTTTGATGAAGCATTGATAATCTAGAGCAACCTAAATCAGAATGATCAGCTAGCGTTCCAAAACATTTATATTGTATAATTCTCTTCTTTAATTACTGCAAAGCGCAAAGCACCTTCAGAAATGCAGAAAGTGGGATTAATATAAAAACCAGTACTGAAAACCCTTATGTACATGTGCATACATCTAGGAACTGTAAGGTTGTAAAATAAATTTAACAATGTTTCTTCAGAGCAGTGATCAGAAAATGTTCTTCAAACTGATACAGTCATATATTATGGCATGTACAAACCTAAAAAGGGTGGAGTACATTACATGTATGCATACACACAATAGTGGTTATAGATTATACTCAATAAGAATTATTCATGCCTCTAGATTAATAGATACCAAACGACAATACATGTTAAGACATTTTTAATCAATTCTATCACAATAATACCTTATTAATTTATGGTTACCATCAATATGCCACAAAGCAAGTGGGGAACGGACAGAATAAACACGCCTAACAATTGTTTCATTCCACCTGACAGCAAGACTGGCAGGTGAAATGCGGTGAAGGCTATCCCTGATTCTCAGTTGCTGCACATGAATATTAAGATGCCGCAAGTGGCCTGCCATCATACGATATCCAGAGTTTGGAAATTGTTGAAATACATTCCTTACAACTTCATCAAGCTGTGCATCTGATAATGTACAATACAAATCTGAAACATACAACCCAGCATCTTTCATCCTACGTCTGATTGTGCGCACTGAAACACCAAAGAGCCTTGCAATATGTGGAACCTTAAAATGCAATTGCAACATATCGGCAAGCTGACTGGTATTAAGTAAAAATTTTGGTCTCCCTCTATCTCCAGTTCTCATCACCGCAACATGGATTGTAGCATTTTCAGCATCGCTATCAGCAGCAGCTAACATAACTAGCCCTTCAGCAACTAAATCAGCAACAGTATGTGCACCAGCAGCAATCAGGCACCTAAAATTAGATGGATACATTTATTAAAATGAAAGTAAAATCGTGACACCTTCTGGCAACTAAAATCCATCAAATTCGAACTTAAAAAAATAAAAGTCAGATCCATTTGCCAAGGGCTATAGCTTACTTGACAAAACATACTGCACTTACTCATACACTGACTCCCTCACCCATGCCCTGCCGCCACTCCCTCAATCAATCCATCGTTAGTTGAGTGACATCATTCATTTAGTGACCCCATTGATTCACAATAGTGATTATATTACTTCTAATGTTGAATAAATTACTAAGTAATTCAAATGACTCAACCAGGAAATATGTTGTTCAACGATATGCGCAAAACTTAAGGATTGAAATAATTAAATAGAGCAAGAACATGCTAGCTCGCATGGAGCTAGAGCAAGATATTTTACCATAGAGAAATGGTGTAGTACAGAGTGCTGAAAATAGTATTATAATATATAAGCAATTTTCCATGGAACACTTTGTATCTGAGAATCACTATAACATCTAAATAGTAAATGCTATAGACTTTATAATACAATATTTCTTCTATATGGATATGGTTAACACTTCAACTGTGACATTTAATTATTCATAACTAATTTAATTGCCAATGTTTTTTGAAATTATAACTGTGTGAATTGCCTTGTTTCTAGAGCGACACATCTGATGTTGCCTAACTTAGCAATGTAGGTTACCAATGCTTATTTCAAGTTGATTGGCATGTTTTAAAGTCCATCTGCACCATTGTAACAAACCTTCAATCATCAAATGTGCATTGTATGACACAGGCAAGCGTACATCCGGAGTTATTCCATAACAGTGAGCGTATTTCCTGCATTTTTGTAATCTTGAGTAGTGTACTTGAGTACTATGCAGCTAATCATCCCGCTTTCAACGTGGCAATAACACTGACATCACTTTGTCGGTTTTTTGTAGCACGGATTCGGAGGTTTGAAACGAGCTTTCCGTAGCGCTTCCCATTTCGAAGATGGGCGACAACGAAGTTAACATCACATTTCAATCTGTAACTATCGTGGCAGCTATAATTACCACGTAAGTGTGTTTTTTGTTAGCTAATCCTGCTTTTCAACTGAAGTCACCATTTGCACTACGCAATTGTTTGGCAACTAAAGTCGTCCACCGCATTTCAAGGGTTAAAGAAACTTGACGTTTTGAACTAGTATTTCAACTTCATGGGGATTGAAATCCACTTTTCTGCAGGAATATTCAAATCACTTCAAATCTGGTAGAGGAGTCCAGTACCTAATGATTGTCCTTCATTGATTTAATAAATGATGTGCATCTTTTCCTTTTTGATCAAGGACTACTTATTATTACATGGACTGGAAGCTGGAACCTGCCCGTAATAAGAAACTGGTCTGTCCATACCAGTGTAGCGGATAACAGACATCGGACATTTCCTATCAATTTTGTAACTTGTCCAGGCGATTTTGTGCATGCTCAGTAATGATGTCCGCACCAATAATGAAGCAAGCAGCTGATTCTCCTCTGGTCCATCGTCTAAGAACCATCTTAGTTGTTAAAAATATGGATCCTAATCAAGGTAGTGAACAACATTTCTACTTGTTAGTGCACCATTTTGAGCATAGGTATAACTCTTTCACGGGAAACAGAGCAATATTGCGCCGCAGGTGCTATACTAAAGCCACTCTGTTTATCTAAACAGTTAACACTTTGTAGTCTACAACATATTGATCAGTTGTTTCCTGGTCAGATAGTGCAAGTTGTTTGCTAACCATTTACCTGCAACGCACAATGCTTATTTTGCACTACATGTGTACAGTAATATAATTGGCTTTGCCACGAAAGAGTTAACAAACTGCATTTATCAAACTTTTTTGAAGGACCACGTGACAACTGAAATGCACAAGCAACGAGCCTTCCACAGGACGCCAAATGTTCAGACACCAATTGGCATCTGACCATTAATCCAAACATGGCAGACATCAATTGGCGTTTGCCACGTTTTGATTAAATTAATGCTAGATGCCAATTGATGTCTTCCACTTCCAATCGGCTATTATGCATGTGTTCATTCTTCTTTGCACTATTCATTTATATGCAGCACAGATTGTTTGCAATGCTCTATGACCATGTCCGACCAATTTCTTACCATGTTGGGCCAAATACTGTAATGGACTGACATTGTGTCAGGCCAATTTTGGAATGTTACGGCAAATAATAAATAATTAATAGACAGCGACACAAATTCTGAGTCAATCAAATAATTAATAGGTTTGATACACTCCAATGACATACAGTAGCCCCTAAAAGTTATGCAAGCCCCAAACATTCCATCAGAATGTCCCATAATGATTTATAATAGTCTGCCCAATATGTGGAGAAAAGTTATACTGGTTCAGGTTGGTGCTCTGATCAATCAGAATCAAGAGCTTGTGTGACAAAATTTTACTTTCCAATAGCATTCTGAACTAGAAAAGCAGAGCCTATCTCATACATTTAGGTCTATATGGGTATGAGACAACCTACAGTAGCGGTCACAAAAAAGTTTACGTTTTTTATTATGCCGTTGGCGTCGCACGGTTATAACGTTACCGTTCATGGCCGTTCCGTTACTGTGACGTTTAAAATAACTTATGTCACTATGTGACAACGAACTCCGTGCATTTTAACGCCTATCAATAAACGCCATTTTGTACACGGTTAAAGACCGCTGTGCCATTTTAAAGCCATATTACACGGCTGTTAGCCACGTGCGCAGTCAGAGCAATAGAAAATGGTGTTCTCCACGTATAAGAAGGTTTGGATAGTTTTCTTTCATCGGAAGGGTCTGAAGACACCAGAGATTGGAAAATGCCTATTTCAAGAAGGAATGATGGCTTCGATTCACGAATTCATAAAGCGTTTTGAGTCGGTAACAAGGAAGTGGGCGATTATCCAAAGTGATGGAAGTGGTAAAAGCTATCGTCGATGACCAGATGAAGGCGGATGACGAGACAACGGTATTTAATTAACACACCATTAAGTGTAACGGCGTTACGTGACAAATGTGATAAGTGAGTGAGAAATAATAGCGTTACTGTGCCATACCGTTAGACCAACGTGCCGTTTATTTCTAACGACCGTGCGACGGCAACGGCATAATAAAAAACGTAAACTTTTTTGTGACCACTACTGTAGGTATGGTGAAAAAATGTTAGGCAATCTTTTTCCCTGGCATTTAATATAAATGCTATGCACAAATATTACATGTAATGTACATGTATGTGTTGTATCCTGTGACACTTCTCCTTCTAAACTACATCGTTCAGCTGTTAAACTAAGGCAGTGGTTCAGTACAATCAAACAGCTTTGCTAACAATGTGAATACTGGTAGTTAAAAGCAGCAACCAATGTACTGTAAAAACCAGACCTTCGAAAAACATACATGCATGTCAAGTACATTGTTAAAATCTGTCATATTCATATATGTACATGTAGCCACAAAAACAATACTGTAAGACAATAGTTTATTGGTATCAGGTGCGCATAGTGACAACATGAGCAAGCAGCATTATGACTGCAAGGGCAATAAGAAATGAAAGTAACTGCATGTGATGCTGGTATAATGAACCACGAGAAGTTTAGCATGTGTTACTTACAATATAGTATGAAAAACTCACTGCAGCTACAATAAAAATAAAAATGTGCATGCACATGTGTACCTGTAAAGCAGTTCACACTGTAGGATGATTGCATCATGGGTATGACATGGTTCGTTCTGTAAAAATAGTTGTTGTATCACCCGACATGTTCTCAGTGTGATAGTACGCAATGCAGATTCTGGTGTTGACATCTACAGTAGACGAAGATCATAATACTTACGCTACATGAAGGCAAATTATGCATTATTAACCTTAAAATAAACAAATTAAGATAATTATCCAATAACAGAATTTGGTACATAATAGCTTATGACAGCAATGGAGGATAGAAACACAGATTTTCATATTTCATATAATCAGCACATGTACACGGAGTTTTGAATGTAACTTAACACCTTGTCCATGAAATTAGACGACTTTTTTCGTCGAACTCAATATTCAGAAAATTAGTCTCATTGATTCCATTTGCTATATAAAATATATCATTAGAAAGCTAATCTGTCGCTGAGCTGTCACGAGCAATTCCTAAGTTTGTATCTATTTCCAGTAATAAGCCATACTGTTCTATAGTGGAATCGTTCCCGTTTTTAGTTGCGGTAAAACATTGCGTAGAACACTTTTATCCTAGGCCATTGTATTTGAATCTGGCTTGCCCACGAGACTTCATTTTGCATAAACAAAGGACCCAGGTAGTATCAAGCTCGTACTTAGCCACTTTCTGTGATAACTTGCAGCTGTAGTGTGAACGTCGGTCCCCGGACCATCGCTTTAGTCTCGTTCCCAGACAACATGACGCAATGTTTCTTGCGAAATGTATACAGACTAGTGTCTGGGAATGAGACTAATCACACAATGCGCACATATACTACTCGTTCGGTATGCCACTTTCGTGCTATGATAAACACAGAAAGCCAGTGTGTGACAAGTGCAATGCAGGTTACTATTGCACCAAGTGTTGTAAATGCCAAAATCGCAAGCTCGGTCGACCGAGAAAAGCATCCATAGAGCAGCCTGAACCATGCAGCCGTAAGGTCTAAGTTATGCATGGAGACACCGTGACTGTCCATCAAGAAGTCCCTCCCGTTGCCATGATGGACTTCTCTATCACTGCTTGGTGCTATTGACCAAACTGCAAGCATGTTTTTAGATTATGATGACACACCCCCCATATGCAACGTTTGAGCTGAACTATTTTGCTGGTTCGGCCCACACGAAGAAAAACATGCACCCCGAACACCCCGCAAAGGTAAAAAGTGTAATCTATGAATGGCTGGAGAGCAGGAGAAAACAAAGAACTCGGCAAAGTAAAGATCTCAGCTGCTGGTGTCTATGACAGATAGCAATTGTAGAAGACCATTAGACTTAGTAAGCTGCCACTTTCAGGAAAAAACTTGCAGTGTAGAAAAGTATTGGCAGCAAACCACAGGCGTCATCTGCTGGTAGTTACAAGCGCGGAAGACCTTTGAGTAATGCAGGTGTTTCTGGGAGGAAGAAGGCTAAGGTGTGTTTCAGTGATTGTAATATGCAGAAAGACCTATCAAAGTGGAATAAACAAGAGCTACAGGCCTACTTAATCCACTACAATCTGAAGAAAAGTGGCAACAAACCTGATCTCTTACTTCGTATAAGACAACGAATGGATACAGACTGATACTGATATTATGCATACTTATTTGGGCGTACACGTATATGTAGTTGATGCAATAATCGCTAACGTACGTAAGTCTGAGTACGAGCGAAGAGCTGCCACTAGTTGGGTTGCCATACATACATGGTAGGTATGAAATACATGCAATAACACATATACACTGCATATACATGTATTAACCTTTAATCTGCGTGAAACGATCCTGAATTCAGGATCGGTAAAATCCTGAATTCAGGATGGTGAGTTCTGCCGTTTATAACAACCATTGCAGTGAAAATTAAAATCATTAAAACATAAAAGCTGTTTGTTTCAACAATGGTGCACACATTCTATAGCATGGAATAATTTTTATCATCTAGAAAGCTGCCCAAACTTCAAGGATGCATAAGCACGTTCGTTGCTCCCGCGTACGTAAATTAAATGATTAGCAATTTATAGTTTGTAATGCTTACAAAGAGCATTGAACATATCAATTTTACTCCTTTTCACTACTTATTGGTGGTAGCACCTCCAGACTCTTGGTAGAAGTTGTATTTTTATGAAACTTGTACACAAAATAATAGAAAAGCGTAACTTATTATCACTGTCCGAGCATCCGTCCCTTCTTTTTATGTCCCAACAGTACTGGTGACAGCATTTCTACCTATGCCAGGCATTTCTACATCGCTCTCAATGACAGAAATGCTTTTTTATTTTTATTTTGCAGAGGCTAACCATCGTACCACCCGCTCTGACTCGCTTTGCTTAGTCCGCCTTGAGTTAATTCGATGCTCGTACCTCCTGTGTCCCATATTGTTTACTTTGCTTATATGGCTCTCCTTACAGATCTTAGTAACAGTTTCTATCTTGAAAGTAAGCTTCCTGCTCTTTCCTCAACCTTATACCCGACTTTGATGGTAACCGCGGAGAACGAAAAAGTAAACTAAGCCTAAACATTGTTTGATTTGAATGACGAAAATGGATAGCGCTGTTTAGATGAAAGCCTACAGAAGCTAAATATCAACAAAAAATCAGCATTACCGTTCGAATTTATGTCGATACGAGCGGCGTAAAGTCATCCTTAATTCAGGATTTCCATCCTGAATTAAGGATGAAATTAGATTAAAGGTTAAAGAACAACATGACAAAAGCATCAAACACTACACGTTTATGCCAAATGTATGACACAACCACACACACCCTCACTAACACATACCTCACACACTCATACACACACACACAAAGGCTAGACTCAACACCAAAATACCCACTAGTCTGGCCACCATCAGCTACTAAGCTTTCAAAACATACACCTCAAAGATGAGCATCACATGGGAGCAACCACTCCCAATAATAATTTGAGGTTTCATTAGGAAATTCAAACTGATATAATTATGTAAAGTCTAAGCAACCTGTCCTAGACATATGGAACGTTCTATACGAAAATGGGTCTTGTGGATTTTATTTTATAACATAAAATTTAAATCGATATATGGGACAGTTCACGAGAAAATTGCACCACTCATATATTATAAAAATGTTATAAAAATGCATCACGTTTGCATCGCTATAACTTCCCAACGATTAACGCTATCGACATCCTATTTTCACCACTTCATACTACACCATTTCTCTACAGTAAAATGCATTTTGGAGTCTTGGACTATATCCGTGCCGACGTTCCTACGTGCGATACCCCCTGGGGTTCAAAACTACCATATCTTCGTGTAGGAGCGGTCAAATCGCTTCAAATTCGGTATGTTGGTAGAGAGGTCCTATACCTATCGATTTGTTCTGTTTGTTAATTTATCTGTTACGGAGATATAGTTGAATAAACTACGTGCACGTTTTCCAGCTTGATTCGCGCCAATGTAATAATCCCCGCCTCCCCATACATTGAGCGGAGCGCATTTTGCCCAAATCATTGGCGCGAAACGAGCGCGAAAATGTGCACGTAGTTTGTTCAACAGTATCTCCGTAACGGATTGCATAAAAAATTAACGAACAGAACAAATAGATAGATATAGGACCTCTCCACCTACAAACCGAATTTGAAGCGATTTGATTACTCCTACACGAAGATATGGTAGTTTTGAACCCCAGGGGGTATCGCATGTAGGAATGTCGGCACGGATATAGTCCAAGACTCCAAAATGCATTTTACTGTAGAGAAATGGTGTAGTATGAAGTGGTGAAAATAGGATGTCGATAGCATTA
>JABACO010000008.1:5096991-5122769 GCA_013339895.1 Ephydatia muelleri | reverse complement strand
AAGAAACAGAAGGAGCAGTATGATAAGAAACACAGTAAGGCTGTCTTTTACAGTGCAGGTACACATGTCCTGAAGAAAGACTTCAGAAAGAAAAAAAGAAAAGGAGGCAAACTAGATTTTCCATGGGTTGGACCTTATTTGATCACAAGGAGTCTAGGAAAAGGTTTTTACGAGCTACAATCATGTGGAAAAGGTCGTGTTACCACAATTCCAAGAGTTAGCCATGTTCATATTAAAGTGTACAAGTCATTGTCCTGTTCACCTTCAAGAAGACTTCAGTCACCATCAGCTTCCAATGAATCACATTCAAGTCCATCTCCTCCAGTAGGACCTGCTTCTACCTCACGATCAGCTGTGTCTCTGTCACCTACAATGGATGAGACAACACTAGCTCTTTCTCCTACTGCAAAGGATTCAGCATCTGCTGTACTGCAAGAAAGTAATCACACAAGTGAACTTGAGACTTCATCCCTACTTCAGTCACCATCAGCCTCCAATGAATCACATTCAACTCCATCTCCTGGCAGAAATTCACCTTCGTTAGGACCTACTTCTACCTCACGATCAGCTGTGTCTCTGTCACCTACAATGGATGAGACAACAGTAGTTCTTTCTCCTACTGCAAAGGATTCAGCATCTGCTGTACTGCAAGAAAGTAATCACACAAGTGAACTTGAGACTTCATCCCTACTCTCAGAGAAGCCAAAGCTTCTGATACCTACTCCAGAATGTTTTCCTAGGGGAGATGGGACTAGATCCAAACGAGAGTGCAATACCAAAACTAAGCGTGTTGCTAAACTGATGCGACAAAACAGTAAAAAGATGACTGTACCATGTCAACCAGCAGTTGAAGTTGAAAGCTACGTTCCTCTGGCTCAAGATGAAGTCCAACACTGGGTACCAGGGTTGACAACAGAAGATAAGAAAATGATTACAAGTGGTGGGTGGCTAAGTGATGAGATTGTAGATGCTGGTCAGAAACTGCTGAAATCAATGTATCCTCATATACAAGGGCTTCAAGAGGTTGCACTGGGTATGGTCTTGTCATATAGCATTGCAAAAAGTGAGTTCATTCAGATTATGAACACTGGAAAACACCATTGAGTAACAGTTTCAAATATCAACTGCAATGATGAAGAGATACATGTCTATGACTGTGCATCAGGTAGTCCAACTAGTCTCTATTAAACCAGATTGCAAGCATTGTTTGCACTCCCAAAGACATTATCAAACTTACCTACGTTGATGTGCAAATGCAGCAAGGTTGTGATGACTGTGGGCTATTTGCAATAGCATTTGCTACTTCATTGGCTAGAGGAGAACAACCAGGTAGCTTCTTCTATCAGCAAAAGGCAATGAGGAAGCACTTAGTTGATTGCCTTGAGAAGCAAAATATTACTGCATTTCCAATCCAAAAGATAAGACGCCATGGATCTAAAGTGAGGCACTCAGCAAATATACCAATACATTGTGTTTGCAGATTGCCAAAATTGGAAGGAATTAAAATGATTGAGTGTAGTTATTGTGGAACATGGTATCATATTGACTTATGTGTGTCAGTATCTGCAGATTCCCAACAACCACATACAAAGTGGGCTTGTGTGAGATGTAAAAGTTGGACTGATAAGTAGTGCTGTTCTTTGTCAATGATTGTCAATGATTTAGACTAAGTGTGCTTGTCCACTTAAATTGTGTTATCATGTTTTCAGTCATATTTATGAAGAAATAAATGCAAATATTTATACAAACATTTGGTCCCGGACCAAATGTCGCTTGCCACATTGGTCCGGAACAAATATAGCAGCCATATATGGTCCTACCGGACAGAATATGGATGCGACATTTGGTCCTCGGGCGGGCATAATATGGCACGGTGGGACCGAATATGGCAGCCACATTCTGTCCGGTAGGACCAAATATGGCAGCCAAATTTGGTCCCGGACCAAATTTGGCTGCCATAATCGGTCCGCCGGACAATTTTCAGGTAGGACATTTTGTGCCGTGACAGACCCCGCAGATCTACTACTTTCCTGACGGCAATTGATATTCGCAATGTACGAACTGAACGCTCAAAAGCACATAGAAAAGGGCCACGTGTCAGGGGTGATATTTAACACGTACAACTGGTCTAGGCCTGCACGAGCTACGACAGTGCGTCGCTGAGCAATGACATGTAATTAACAATGGACAGGAGGCGTATCCTTATAGTTAGGGGGGGCCTAGCCCCCCCCCCCCCTGTATCCGCCACGCTATATCACAATTGATCATCTCAGGCCGTGTATTCCTTTAACGGTTGTGGATGTAATAGTACCTTTATATCCTGAAATTGGTGATACGATCAAGACCATGGGAACGACACCAGTAATATCATTTACTAACAGGAGCATAATAAGCTGGAAACAGTTCACTGGGATTCCATTCTTGGACAATCAGTTGGACACTGGAAAGGTTAACTACATTTCCATATACACTCATGTGTTTTGTATTGACACTTGTGTGCGCAGGGCATTTTAATCTGCAAATGCATAGTAAGGAAACTATTATTAACAAATAATGTCTATATTAATCCTTTTTTTATGCCGTGTTACATCATATCAGTAATAATCGAAAGTTAATTGGCTGATTTTCCTTGATTGTGTGTGTTTGCGTGCATGGGTCTTCATTTGTTGAGCCTTCCAATTCACAGGACAATTTGCATCAATGCAAGTTGTCTACTATGAACCAAGGTTGCACGCTGTTGTCACATACCATGCACTCCTAGGTCAAATCAACTCTTTGACCTTGTGTGTGCTGCAAACTTGAGCATGCCTAATTCCTTCAGTCATCCCAATATTGGGATATGTTTCCAAGATTGGATTTATATTTGATTTCCAAGATTGGGATTATATATAAAGCATAAATCCGAATATTGGGAATGATTGTTGCAGGATTGGGAATGCATTCATAATTACAAATTTGGAATATGTCCAATATAGAGATTTATGTTTCCATTTTTGGAACTATAATCTCTATATTGGGAATAGCACTGTGGAATATTTTTCATGTTGGTAACTGCGCTTCCAATAAAGAGAATTGCACATCATTGGCGCATTTAAATGTTAATCTCAATGTGTGATTCACAAGATGAGAATATTTCATAATGTTGTCACGTTTGGATTTTTTTCTCTCAATAATTTTTCTCTCAATAAAGAGAATTGCACTTTCATGGTGCATACATATGTTCACATCAATGTGGGCTTCATGTTTTGATGTCATATTTGTTTTTCTTTGACGGATGCTCTTGTGATGGCAAACAGTTTTCTAATTGTGAGCACTGCAATTTACATTCATTACTAGAGTAATTTATGGACATCAAAATATTATAATACAAACACTTCTCTATTTGAATGATTTGATTTTAAAGTACAGTGAACTACATTGCTGAAGTCCTAGACACCTGCTATATTGTTAGTCAGTGTAACTGTAAGTTACGTATATGATATAATATAGCATTTCAGTACATATACAGTGTACTGTGCAGTGATAATACCAATCTTCATGTCTGTGTAGTACCATCTACATCTACAGAGTAGAGTAGAAACCTCCTTTATTCTTACTGTTCTTTGTATCATTGAGCATCCATGACCAGTGTATGATGATTACTTTATTTTTAATCTTCTCACCACCTTTGCACTGTCCAATCTTTTCTTTTTTTTTTTCACATTGATGTGAACCAACTATTATGTACATGTGGCTGTCAATCATAATAAGTGTTACTGGGCAATCATCTTACTTCTGAAATGTGGTGCTTCACTGGTAGCAGGGGAGGATAGCAAGTAAGTGCGCAGCAATCTAGCACAGAATGCACTGCTATTTATATCTTTGCATCATTATGCTCAATAGCAATAAAATATATTGTATTATACTGATCCCCACCCTTTACTATACAGGTTTGCTCTGAGCTTTCCTTCAAAGCAGGATGTGATATTGCTGTGGTTGATTCACTCATGATGCAATGGTTGGCTCACCTTGTTGAACTTGATGGAGGTAAACATTTTGCTGTCAACTGCCTATGTATTTATATTTGGGTGGCATCCTTTATTTGGCACTAACCCGTACTTCCACCACACTGCCAGTTGCAACATGGGCGTCACCATGGTAAGTGCACCATATTCTCAACAAAATCAAGCTGTTGACTTGCCATGTTTAGCTCGACAAGGGTGCCCACATTTCTGGCAACATTGGCTTCACATTGCCAGGACTCTAAGTCTTTGTTTTGTATTCATGGTGTACCCTTTTTTGACCTTCCGTACTGATCAGACTCATTCCTGATCTCACAGTTCTCCATCCTTTCCTTAAGGAAATACAAGTCTGCCTTATATCTACATGTAGTGTGCTAACCAATGACTCTCAAGCATTTTCAAGTGGTCTAAATGTTCAAGCAGGGCTCATTATATGCCAACACATGCTTCAGTTGATCCTGTGCAAGCAATGTTAGAGACAGTGACACTGGCTTACCTTCATAAACGCAATATGTGCCTATCCGCCATTCAAGTAGTCCTGGACATTTCTTTGACTTTTGCTACCATACAGATGTGCAGAACAGGTGCTGATACGAGGCAATATCTTCTGGCTTTGGCAGCACAAGTTGGCAACATAGAAAGCATAAACATGCTACTCCCAGTCAGGACTAAGATCAGTGATGCAGATTGCACATGACGTGAGCAAAGACAACCTGCTTCATATGTGCTGTGATGAGCAGAAACCCCAAGCTCTTGTGCTTGAGAATCAACAATGTCCACTGCAGCTTGCCTTCACAATGGGATATTACTTAGCAGCTTCAGAGCTCATGTGTTAGCCTCTGTCTGAGAGAAGATTTTGATACAGAGGGCTAAGATGCATGGTATAAAAGCTACGAAGAGCGCTTTTGGCTGGTTTAGGTTTATGATGAGAAGGAATGAAATTTCTGCAAAGGAAAGTACTTCAGCAGATGCACACCTGTGTTCACAAGTGAATATCAGAAAATTTAACATGTGCACTTGCAAGCCCATTGAAAAGCCAGGCACACATCTGTGGTGAGCAGTATATTAAAGTATCTTTTGGTCTATTGCTGGGCAAGGATGTGCTTCCTGATGCACTTTGACTCCTTCAATCTTTACCTTTATGAAAGCCAATGACTTTGTCAATGCAGAGATGATGCACACAATCAGACCTTCTTGGATCTGTTCAGCCATTGAAAAAGGTCAAGCAGTTGCAGCTGTAAAGGCTGCAAAATTTCTTGCTTTTATAAATAACAACACTCTTGATTTTGAGAAACTATTTGAATCATCTTGCTGCATAAATGACTCTTTTCTTGATCAATTCTGAATTGCTCCAAAACGTGCCAAAAGAAAACTTTCCTGAGTTCTTTTTGCCACTGCAGCTTTTGCACAATTGGAAACAGAACTCGTTCTTCAAAATGAGCTTGCACTTGCATGGCATACAGCTTGAAAAAACAGACAATATTCCCTCAATTTACCTGCAGTAATTTGAGCTACTTTCAGATTCTTAATGCATCCTTCTAGTCCACTGTTCAGATGTCATCACTGCTTTGGCTGATGCACAGTTGGACTAGTGTGGAACGTCAGTACATAGACAGATATTGTACAGCCAAGGTCCATTGCAACCCATGGCAGCTTAATGCAACCATACAGCTACAAGTGGAGTGGAACTCTTTTTTTTTTTTAAGTACTTGGTGCACAAATGGATGATCATAAAGCTGTGTCTTTGTGGATGGAGACACTTGTGTTTTGCATGCAGTTATTGGACGATTCTGCACCAATCTGCAGCAGCTCTATGCTTAACTACCACTACATTGGCATGTATGGCCTTGCAGCACCTGAAGCTGCTGTATCTAATGACCACTTACACATTGTACTGTTTGAGTGCGTTTTTGGGAAAATATGTGTGCTTTTGTGAAAAGGAGTTTGAGCATCATAGAAAAGAGTGCACTGAAATTTGTTTACAATGAATTTCTGCCCGCGCTTCGTAAAATAACTAAGTGCAAGCTTCATTCTGAGATAGTATCATGGTGTGCAGTTAAAGCTGAACAAGGTGTTATGGTTTCTCTCATAGAAGCATCCATAGCATGCCTACCTTACGTGAAACAATTTAAACGCTTTTTGCCGCTATTCAGAGACTTGATAAAATTAACATCCCACAAGGCAGTTATGTCGTCTTCTATCAGATAGCTTTTGAATGCCAGGTGGTATTTGCATTGTCTTAATCAACTTTGAGCGTACAAAACTGCATTTACAGAACAATTTATTTCCAGTTTAATAATGTTAATTTGAATGAGGTAAACTCTAAGGCTTTGAACAATCTATTCAATGACATCATATGGGCATGCAAGCCATCAGGAAGAGACATACTAGACTCAGCAGCAAAATTATTGCACCGTACGCTTATTATATTGATTGGATTAGTAGCCCTGGGCTTCTTTATTCTATGCTTGGCTCTAAGAAGACAATTGCATTTTACCTCTTGGACTACTTCAAGCAGGTGTTAAACTCTATCGGCAGTTTCAAAATTCAAGTTTACATTACGACTCCCAATGGGATGCAATAATCCAGTGCCCTTTCATCCACAGACCACATTTTATCCATCAGCGAACACGTTGTCTTTCGGCCAGGCCTATCTTCTGTGAAGTGGGCACCTTGGACATGTGGACTTCACATGGTGGCAATCCTGGTGAATGATCTGCACATCAGAGGTTCTCCGGTGAAGGCCTTTGTTTCATCAGCAGAAAGCAAACAGCAGAGCCTCTCTCACCCTGGAAGCTGTGGCATCAGGCAGACCACCACTGGCACCCCCTTCATCTTTGTAGCGTCCCATCCACATGGCTCTTGTGATGGGACTACCCATCACTTACAGGTATATCCCCTGAGCATATACTGAGTCCATCACAGGGCTCTTTCTGTGCACAGCAATCACACCAAACACTTAAATTTGGTTCAAAGTCCCTCAAAGACTGGCCAGTACAGAGTGCACACATCTTCTGAAAGGCCACTTCATTATCTTAGCATCTGCTCATTGGTGGGTAAAACAAGGGACTGGATTCACCACGGGTGCTCTGATGTTCAAATACTCATACTTGGTACCTCAATACCTAGTCAAACATTGCAGAGTATCCCTCTCGGATGTGGGCGTTTTAGGATTACTCTCAACTGCCATATCATTGGGACCTTCTGGGTACTGGCTGTGTGCAGATCTTGCCAAGCCGTGATGCACATGGCCAACACAACTTCCTTCCCCTTCACTGCCAGGCCCAATATCGCTTGCCCCCTGTATCGTGTCAACCAAAAAGTCATCTACACGATTTAGAGGCAGCTGCAGGTTAACTTGTAGGTCTTGTGTGTGTGCATTTCTGTATTTGTGTACATGTGCATTGGAGTTGCAGTACGGGGCACACACCAGGTGCACTGCTGTACGGGGCACACACCAGGTGCACTGCTGTATGGGGGGGGCACACACCAGGTGCACTGCTGTACGGGGCACACACCAGGTGCACTGCTGTATGGGGCACACACCAGGTGCACTGCTGTATGGGGCACACACCAGGTGCACTGCTGTATGGGGCACACACCAGGTGCACTGCTGTATGGGGCACACACCAGGTGCACTGCTGTACGGGGCACACACCAGGTGCACTGCTGTACGGGGCACACACCAGGTGCACTGCTGTACGGGGCACACACCCGGTGCACTGCTGTATGGGGGGGCACACACCAGGTGCACTGCTGTACGGGGGGGCACACACCAGGTGCACTGCTGTACGGGGCACACACCAGGTGCACTGCTGTACGGGGCACACACCAGGTGCACTGCTGTATGGGGCACACACCAGGTGCACTGCTGTATGGGGCACACACCAGGTGCACTGCTGTACGGGGCACACACCAGGTGCACTGCTGTACGGGGGGGCACACACCAGGTGCACTGCTGTACGGGGCACACACCAGGTGCACTGCTGTATGGGGCACACACCAGGTGCACTGCTGTACGGGGCACACACCAGTGCACTGCTCTATGGGGCACACACCAGGTGCACTGCTGTACGGGGCACACACCAGGTGCACTGCTGTATGGGGCACACACCAGGTGCACTGCTGTATGGGGCACACACCAGGTACACTGCTGTATGGGGGGGGGCACACACCAGGTGCACTGCTGTATGGGGCACACACCAGGTGCACTGCTGTACGGGGGGGGCACACACCAGGTGATTCATTTGAGTAGAATAAGAATGGGGCATTAGCAGACTACACTGCTCACAGGTAGAAGGATTTAAAAATCAAAAGTCCAAAATGACCCACATGCACTGTATGTCTGCAAACTTCCCTAGTCATCCTGTATATGGCAAAGAGTAGGGAAATAGCCAATAACAATAACAATTTACAAAGACATGTATGTGACTATATTTGGGAAAATCAAGTCTACACATATATATTTCTTAGACTAATGATTTTCAGGAACGTACGTGTATACTGCTCTATGATTTTCATAATATGGCTTTGACTCAGTTATGGGATTTGTTCTACAGAGCTACATGTAGCATCAACGTGCACGCTTGCATGTACGTACTGCCTTCATTAATTTTGTTCTCGCTTCAGCAATGTCTGTCTGTAACTTTGATAACTCCTCTGCTGTCACGTAGTGATTATTGCGCACATACAGTAGATGTATGCAGTACAGAACCCCTGAATATGGACTTCCTGTAAAAAGGACACCTCGATAAACAGAACCCTATCTCTATGTCCCAAACAACTTACTTTGGAAAGTTCAAACTCCAAACAAAAGGAGTCACTTTGATAATCAGGGTACTTCAATATGGTTCCAGAAGTGTTCACATTTAAGGGTTCCACTGTATTTTGCTCAATAACTCACATTTCTTCTGTGTGTGTGTATGTGTGTGTGAATGTGTGTGTGGTGTGTGGTGTGTGCATGTGTGTGCATTTATGTGTGTGTGTGTGTGTGTGTGTGTGTGTGTGTGTGTGTGTGTGTGTGTGTGTGTTATAACATTGTCTCAAAGAAAGAAACATCTTTCGGCCTCTACACTGTTGAAGACCAATTTGTCCTTTTATATGAAAGCCATGGACTCATTTTGCAGTCCACACTCCACAGGTGGAAGTTTTTTTCCAAGTTTTCATTAAGAATGGCGAAAAGGACAGCATTACTCCCAGCATGACCCTAGATGAATTTCACACCTCCAACAGCACATCCTCACGATATAATGTAAGCTAGCTGTGAAGTCTAACATGTAAGGAGGGGGGCGTGCACAGCCTGACCTGCCATGCCTATTGCACTGGACGCCTCCATCATTGGGAAGTGCAGGAGTGCCAGCATGTGATGGCATCTGTAGCCATCTCCAGTGGCCCTCCGCATGCTTTCTCAAAGCCGACTGGTCCTCGACAGTTGCACTGCTGTACTCAATGAGTCGTTTGGGTGTCATTTTGTATACTTTTGACACATGGAGAAATCCCTGTTCCTAGGAGGCATCGCAATAACCAGACTGCTGCAATCAGTATGTGGGAAACCTGGACCATCCTAATGTGGTTTTGATTTCATTTATTCTACATACTCACAGCAGAGTCGTCCTAGATTTAACTGTGATGGAGAGCAAGTGCCTTGGTGTCCTACACAGCTGGACATTGTGCCCCTTACTGAGGCTTTCACACAGTTGCATGCACACCCCCGTACCATTGAGTCGACTCCAACACTGACCATCAGTAGAGGCAACATCTTAGACAGTGCCATGGTAGCTATGCATGCATACACATACACATTTCACTAGATCGTGAGAGTGCACTGCAATGATGAAACAAGTATTGATGCCGGAGGCATTGCAAAGTAGTTTGTCTTTGTTTGGTTTTTCAATTTCATTGTGTACATGAATGTGTTTTGCTTTTACTTCTTTTTTTTTTTCTTTTTGTTGTTGGTAGGTATCACATCATACCTGTGGTTTAGAAGGGGGGTCTGTTTGGTTGTTTTTTACTTTTCTGCCTTATGTTTTTTTATATTCACAAGTCGTGTTTACGTTTACTTACATATACATGCTTAACCTTGCTTGAAACAACCAGGGAATTCTTTCATCGTTCATCTCCTAATTTGGTGGTAGTAAATCCAAACTATAACTTGTTCCATTCCAGGAATTGACTCTTCAGCAGAAGGAAATCCCAATCTCCTTCTCTATATCTCCTTCTTTGGAAAAAAAATCATGCCAAAGCAATCTGTGATGGTACTGGGAATATGTAGTGTCATTGTTGGGTGTCTGTACCATCATCACCATTATTGTCACCATGTGTAGGTCATCAGTTGGTCGTTAGGTTTACCGCATCCATGTATTTTCCTCCTTGGTTATTCCGTGTTCCTTGGATAATGTCAAAATGAAGAAGATCCCTCTGTAGTTGTAGACACCGTGGTGCTTTTGTGCTTGCCCGTGTGTTTTTATGGTCGTGTTTGTTACTGATTCCAGTACACAATAATTGTAGTTGATAACAATGGGATATTATGAGCTCATTTGCGTTATTATGCATTCTGTTTGTTGAATTGTAAAACCCACATGAAAGGCATGCTAAAATGCAGTATATTACAGCATTTAATGAGGAAATATTTTGTCATGCATATTTGAAACTTTGTGATTCCTCTCTGATCTCATTGCGGTGGTGGTGATGACTGCAAAATAAAAGTCAGGGTTTTAAAAACATGTGTAGTGTATTTGGTATGACGAATATTAAAACTTTATACCTGATTTTCAACACAAACCTATTGTTCTAGTTTCTATATTTGCCCAAACAAGCAGTACGTGTGTCAATAACTTGCTTTAGATCAAGGGTAAACATTTATATTTGTTCATGCATAAAATATGCTACCAAGAACTATACAAAAGTGACACGGGTGGAAGGGGGAGGGGTGGAAGCTATTTCCTAGCATACCTATCTGAGCTCTTGAAACACATGTTCGTCATGCAATATAGCAAGAGCAGAACATCAGAAGAGATGCATTGGATGGAATTCAATGAACCAAGTCAGCAAAAACTTTTCTTTGTTTCTTATTGGACTTCAGCTTTGTGGAGGCCGACACTGATGAATGTATATTCTGTATACGAAAACATGGTTTGATCTTGGTTACGCTAAATAAGACCATATGATTGATTGGGAACCATGCTGAAATTTTCTGTTATGTATATAAACTCCAAAGAAATGTTCTCTAGAATGCTTTAGCATCAAGCATGCGCATTGTTTTCTTTAAACAGAAGTCTCATAGAGGTCTTGCATTGTGAAACTCAAGAACAGCATACGGAGCTCAGTGAATGTATGTTTCTGTAGCCGTTTCCACTTTGGCAGAGTAGAGATGGTGGAGCTGGAAATAGGTGGAGCAGCAAGCAAGTTATGATGATAAATAAAGAGCAGTTTGTTTCCAAGATGTACCATCACAGGTTAGCAACACATTTTCTACATCTAACAACAGGGGTGGGGATAGGTCATGGTTATAAGCACCAACTGTTGTTAGGTTTATCTGTACTCATCTGTGCATGCAGATCTAATTGCATCACTCATTGCTTTATCACGACTTAAGAACCTTTGTGCAAATACATGTGTGTGCAAATGTATATGCTGTGGAAATCGAACGCGTGGTGCCATGTGGATCTCGATATCTATTGTACATTACACACCACTTGTCCCATTCTGTCCACCCATCATCCGACCTATCGGCACATGTCTTAGGTTGCATCAGCGAGCCACTTGCAAGCATGAAGCATGGCTCCAGCCTCCTCATGCTGCAGTGAAGCATTTCTCTGCACACGAGCTGGAGATGATCACTAGTGGTCCCCGCACTATAGATGTCGGAGTGGCACAGCAGAAGACCAAATACTTCGGCTATTCCCAAGGAGTCACCGGTCCATCGTCTGGTTCTGTGAACTCCTGTTTGCATTCACCGAGGTTAATTATAATGCTGTTCACTGAACAAAAACAAGTCGACTGTTTATGTGTGATCCATGGCATTTGTCCTTTGTACTTGCAGGAGGAGAAGAGCCATTTACTGTTGGTTGTGCGTGCTTACCCTGTGAAGGTATGAGGAAATGGGAGCATCTAAAGTTCGCATATGGTATTTTATTGATCAATGTTTGCAGAGGGGTGGGGTTGCACTTTGATACGTACTACATGCACATAAGTACACACCAACTTTAGGTATGTGAGATCAAAATTGTGTGTGATCATTCCATCAGACCCTACCTTGTATCCTACTGCATCAACCTGTTTGAATGTTCTGTCCCTGCCAAACTATCTGTCATAGGAGATAATGGAAATTAGTTATGCTGCAGGGGCATTTCTGTAACACTGAGGTACAATTATTTGTTATTTGCATTCTCTCTCATCACTATATGGCATACAGGTAAATATACTTTGTTTTATCTCATCATATGATATGTACGGTTATTACATTTGTGACATGTGCATCAGTGCTGATATTTTGAGCAATCTACTTAAAAAAAGGAAAATTGAAAATAAGAGAAAGGAGGTGGTGGAGGGAGAGAGCCCTGGAGGAGTGGATGGAGTTGAGGCATCATTCGGGATTTGAGGTTAGTCGGGCCAATCATTGCTAAGCTGCAAACAACTATTTGCTGTACAAGAGTAGAACAAGCCAATGTAAACACCTGATAAATTAACCAGTCTATATTCAAGAGATTTAAATATTGAAAGTCTCTATGATCCCAGACCTTTCAACTCTTGTGAAAACAATTTACCATTCAGTGAAGTAAGTCGCCAACTTTATCTGTCACCTCCCTTAGTCAAAAACATGTTTAGCGATCGATCTGAAGTGTATTTCACGGTAGAGTAGTGACTAATATGAGGAAAGCTTTTAACATTTTTGAGCTCAAACTGGCACATCAAAATGTTCTTGCATACTCGTCGCATTGCGAGTAGGTTTGACTTATGGTGGTCCTGTCCTTTGAGGAGCATTGAATCATAGCAGTTTTATTGACGATGAATTGCATTATCAATGCACTGGGTTGCAAATCTACTTCCTCTGTAAATTCATTATTTGAAGTGTATGGTGTGGAATCCGTGCCAAAAATAGAAATTTTTTATGAGGGGGAAATTTTTCGTGACATACCTCGTTAATCGTGCCAAAATTACCTCGCGGAACTCATGAGGGTGAAATTTTTTATGAGGTACCTCGCGGGACTCGTGAGGGTGAAATTTTTTATGAGGTACCTCGCGGAACTCGTGAGGGTGAAATTTTTTATGAGGTACCTCGCGGAACTCGTGAGGGTGAAATTTTTTATGAGGTACCTCGCGGAACTCGTGAGGGTGAAATTTTTTATGAGGTACCTCGCGGAACTCGTGAGGGTGAAATTTTTTATGAGGTACCTCGCGGAACTCGTGAGGGTGAAATTTTTTATGAGGTACCTCGCGGAACTCGTGAGGGTGAAATTTTTTATGAGGTACCTCGCGGAACTCGTGAGGGTGAAAATTTTCATGACGTACCTCGCGGAACTCGTGAGGGTGAAATTTTTCATGACGTACCTCGCGGAACTCGTGAGAGTGAAATGTTTCATGACCTACCTCGCGGAACTCGTGAGGGTGAACCGCAGAACTTTTAACGGTAAAATTATTTCTGACGGAATATATTTTCATCACGGTTAATTTAGTTTGCATGACGTAATCTCAGAACTACTTGTAATCACGCAATTTAAACAACTGACAGTAACTTTGTGTGCAAATCAAGCATTCTAAACCTATCATAAAATGACAGAGTACAGTCACTGGGAAACATAGTGCAGAACTTCTAAATAAATGTCAATTCCATAATTATGACTCGTAGCCATTGGGTCTATCATTAAACACAGGTCTTCAAATTCATCCTCTGTAATGCTTGTTGAAATCGTCGGTACACTGACATCTCCATCTTCCTCCACCTCTGGCAGAGGACCTTCATAATCTATGCCATATAACTGAAAGACAACATTTGTGCACCATTAAAAAATGAATGGTAGGTTAGAGAATATCTTAATATTTATTATACAATACATAAATATAGAAACACCATACGATATATAAATGTCAATAAGTTTCAAATGTATTAAAAAATAAATACATGTATAATCACAAAGTAGAAATGAATCTTGAATGAATGTCACAGTGTATTGGGACACTGCCCTCACATATTGCTAGGGCTGCTTTCCTACCATCCAATTAGCATACATATGGTGAGGTGGCTAAGGCGTATGTCATTAGGGGTGCTAAAAAAGTGAGGCTGATGCATAGGTGTTTACTGAGCACTAGAATGTAATTTTATTGGAATGTGAAATACCAAGATTAACTTAGAATGTTAAATACTGAACAAATAGCTCTCACTGCTTGACAGGCAAATTGTTTTGTACACATTATACATTATGTCTGTATTACTTGACAGCTTCTGTATTATGAGCAAGCACCAGCTGAACAATGCAACTTTTATTACCTCTTAAACAGCTATTACAGCATTACCTCATCAACATTGCTGACATCTTCATTTGCCTGTAAAATCCCTTCCATCCACAGCTGCAGAGGGCTTAAGTTGTCTGCTGTACGAATAGAGTGGTTTATCCATGCCCCTGTCCACTGTTCAAGATGGTTATTGATGCGTGGAATATAAACAAAATGGAGGCAGAAGAGGTGAGTCTCATCATCTGGATCCAACACACCTATTGCCTCCATGTACAAGAAAAGGTCATGATAGAATTTTATTACACCAACATAAACATCTCTCCACAACCGTTCTATACGTTGGTTGTGAACACTTTTGCCAACTAGCATTGACCCCCTATTTGGTCCTCGCTGAGGATGGGTCAACATGAACCAAGCAACAGCAGTATTCTCTCTGCCCTGGTCTGATCGAACACGTCGTGGTAACCCATAATGTTCTATAGCACTAATGAACAGGTTCAGCACTGTCTGTGACTCATTGTTGGAACTGCAACTGAGAAAAACAGGTATTCGGCTATATCCATCAATGCCACCATGAATAACCAATCGCCACCTATATGTATGCATTTCATAGGTATAAAAACAAATTGAGATTAGTTTTGTGTATATATATTTACTGTACATAGTTATTAAACGATAATTAGGTAAACAACTTCAGTTTGAATAACGTTTACTGAACTCGCTTCTAAAGACTCCTTTTATCTCAATTTTTGATGAAGCATTGATAATCTAGAGCAACCTAAATCAGAATGATCAGCTAGCGTTCCAAAACATTTATATTGTATAATTCTCTTCTTTAATTACTGCAAAGCGCAAAGCACCTTCAGAAATGCAGAAAGTGGGATTAATATAAAAACCAGTACTGAAAACCCTTATGTACATGTGCATACATCTAGGAACTGTAAGGTTGTAAAATAAATTTAACAATGTTTCTTCAGAGCAGTGATCAGAAAATGTTCTTCAAACTGATACAGTCATATATTATGGCATGTACAAACCTAAAAAGGGTGGAGTACATTACATGTATGCATACACACAATAGTGGTTATAGATTATACTCAATAAGAATTATTCATGCCTCTAGATTAATAGATACCAAACGACAATACATGTTAAGACATTTTTAATCAATTCTATCACAATAATACCTTATTAATTTATGGTTACCATCAATATGCCACAAAGCAAGTGGGGAACGGACAGAATAAACACGCCTAACAATTGTTTCATTCCACCTGACAGCAAGACTGGCAGGTGAAATGCGGTGAAGGCTATCCCTGATTCTCAGTTGCTGCACATGAATATTAAGATGCCGCAAGTGGCCTGCCATCATACGATATCCAGAGTTTGGAAATTGTTGAAATACATTCCTTACAACTTCATCAAGCTGTGCATCTGATAATGTACAATACAAATCTGAAACATACAACCCAGCATCTTTCATCCTACGTCTGATTGTGCGCACTGAAACACCAAAGAGCCTTGCAATATGTGGAACCTTAAAATGCAATTGCAACATATCGGCAAGCTGACTGGTATTAAGTAAAAATTTTGGTCTCCCTCTATCTCCAGTTCTCATCACCGCAACATGGATTGTAGCATTTTCAGCATCGCTATCAGCAGCAGCTAACATAACTAGCCCTTCAGCAACTAAATCAGCAACAGTATGTGCACCAGCAGCAATCAGGCACCTAAAATTAGATGGATACATTTATTAAAATGAAAGTAAAATCGTGACACCTTCTGGCAACTAAAATCCATCAAATTCGAACTTAAAAAAATAAAAGTCAGATCCATTTGCCAAGGGCTATAGCTTACTTGACAAAACATACTGCACTTACTCATACACTGACTCCCTCACCCATGCCCTGCCGCCACTCCCTCAATCAATCCATCGTTAGTTGAGTGACATCATTCATTTAGTGACCCCATTGATTCACAATAGTGATTATATTACTTCTAATGTTGAATAAATTACTAAGTAATTCAAATGACTCAACCAGGAAATATGTTGTTCAACGATATGCGCAAAACTTAAGGATTGAAATAATTAAATAGAGCAAGAACATGCTAGCTCGCATGGAGCTAGAGCAAGATATTTTACCATAGAGAAATGGTGTAGTACAGAGTGCTGAAAATAGTATTATAATATATAAGCAATTTTCCATGGAACACTTTGTATCTGAGAATCACTATAACATCTAAATAGTAAATGCTATAGACTTTATAATACAATATTTCTTCTATATGGATATGGTTAACACTTCAACTGTGACATTTAATTATTCATAACTAATTTAATTGCCAATGTTTTTTGAAATTATAACTGTGTGAATTGCCTTGTTTCTAGAGCGACACATCTGATGTTGCCTAACTTAGCAATGTAGGTTACCAATGCTTATTTCAAGTTGATTGGCATGTTTAAAGTCCATCTGCACCATTGTAACAAACCTTCAATCATCAAATGTGCATTGTATGACACAGGCAAGCGTACATCCGGAGTTATTCCATAACAGTGAGCGTATTTCCTGCATTTTTGTAATCTTGAGTAGTGTACTTGAGTACTATGCAGCTAATCATCCCGCTTTCAACGTGGCAATAACACTGACATCACTTTGTCGGTTTTTTGTAGCACGGATTCGGAGGTTTGAAACGAGCTTTCCGTAGCGCTTCCCATTTCGAAGATGGGCGACAACGAAGTTAACATCACATTTCAATCTGTAACTATCGTGGCAGCTATAATTACCACGTAAGTGTGTTTTTTGTTAGCTAATCCTGCTTTTCAACTGAAGTCACCATTTGCACTACGCAATTGTTTGGCAACTAAAGTCGTCCACCGCATTTCAAGGGTTAAAGAAACTTGACGTTTTGAACTAGTATTTCAACTTCATGGGGATTGAAATCCACTTTTCTGCAGGAATATTCAAATCACTTCAAATCTGGTAGAGGAGTCCAGTACCTAATGATTGTCCTTCATTGATTTAATAAATGATGTGCATCTTTTCCTTTTTGATCAAGGACTACTTATTATTACATGGACTGGAAGCTGGAACCTGCCCGTAATAAGAAACTGGTCTGTCCATACCAGTGTAGCGGATAACAGACATCGGACATTTCCTATCAATTTTGTAACTTGTCCAGGCGATTTTGTGCATGCTCAGTAATGATGTCCGCACCAATAATGAAGCAAGCAGCTGATTCTCCTCTGGTCCATCGTCTAAGAACCATCTTAGTTGTTAAAAATATGGATCCTAATCAAGGTAGTGAACAACATTTCTACTTGTTAGTGCACCATTTTGAGCATAGGTATAACTCTTTCACGGGAAACAGAGCAATATTGCGCCGCAGGTGCTATACTAAAGCCACTCTGTTTATCTAAACAGTTAACACTTTGTAGTCTACAACATATTGATCAGTTGTTTCCTGGTCAGATAGTGCAAGTTGTTTGCTAACCATTTACCTGCAACGCACAATGCTTATTTTGCACTACATGTGTACAGTAATATAATTGGCTTTGCCACGAAAGAGTTAACAAACTGCATTTATCAAACTTTTTTTGAAGGACCACGTGACAACTGAAATGCACAAGCAACGAGCCTTCCACAGGACGCCAAATGTTCAGACACCAATTGGCATCTGACCATTAATCCAAACATGGCAGACATCAATTGGCGTTTGCCACGTTTTGATTAAATTAATGCTAGATGCCAATTGATGTCTTCCACTTCCAATCGGCTATTATGCATGTGTTCATTCTTCTTTGCACTATTCATTTATATGCAGCACAGATTGTTTGCAATGCTCTATGACCATGTCCGACCAATTTCTTACCATGTTGGGCCAAATACTGTAATGGACTGACATTGTGTCAGGCCAATTTTGGAATGTTACGGCAAATAATAAATAATTAATAGACAGCGACACAAATTCTGAGTCAATCAAATAATTAATAGGTTTGATACACTCCAATGACATACAGTAGCCCCTAAAAGTTATGCAAGCCCCAAACATTCCATCAGAATGTCCCATAATGATTTATAATAGTCTGCCCAATATGTGGAGAAAAGTTATACTGGTTCAGGTTGGTGCTCTGATCAATCAGAATCAAGAGCTTGTGTGACAAAATTTTACTTTCCAATAGCATTCTGAACTAGAAAAGCAGAGCCTATCTCATACATTTAGGTCTATATGGGTATGAGACAACCTACAGTAGCGGTCACAAAAAAGTTTACGTTTTTTATTATGCCGTTGGCGTCGCACGGTTATAACGTTACCGTTCATGGCCGTTCCGTTACTGTGACGTTTAAAATAACTTATGTCACTATGTGACAACGAACTCCGTGCATTTTAACGCCTATCAATAAACGCCATTTTGTACACGGTTAAAGACCGCTGTGCCATTTTAAAGCCATATTACACGGCTGTTAGCCACGTGCGCAGTCAGAGCAATAGAAAATGGTGTTCTCCACGTATAAGAAGGTTTGGATAGTTTTCTTTCATCGGAAGGGTCTGAAGACACCAGAGATTGGAAAATGCCTATTTCAAGAAGGAATGATGGCTTCGATTCACGAATTCATAAAGCGTTTTGAGTCGGTAACAAGGAAGTGGGCGATTATCCAAAGTGATGGAAGTGGTAAAAGCTATCGTCGATGACCAGATGAAGGCGGATGACGAGACAACGGTATTTAATTAACACACCATTAAGTGTAACGGCGTTACGTGACAAATGTGATAAGTGAGTGAGAAATAATAGCGTTACTGTGCCATACCGTTAGACCAACGTGCCGTTTATTTCTAACGACCGTGCGACGGCAACGGCATAATAAAAAACGTAAACTTTTTTGTGACCACTACTGTAGGTATGGTGAAAAAATGTTAGGCAATCTTTTTCCCTGGCATTTAATATAAATGCTATGCACAAATATTACATGTAATGTACATGTATGTGTTGTATCCTGTGACACTTCTCCTTCTAAACTACATCGTTCAGCTGTTAAACTAAGGCAGTGGTTCAGTACAATCAAACAGCTTTGCTAACAATGTGAATACTGGTAGTTAAAAGCAGCAACCAATGTACTGTAAAAACCAGACCTTCGAAAAACATACATGCATGTCAAGTACATTGTTAAAATCTGTCATATTCATATATGTACATGTAGCCACAAAAACAATACTGTAAGACAATAGTTTATTGGTATCAGGTGCGCATAGTGACAACATGAGCAAGCAGCATTATGACTGCAAGGGCAATAAGAAATGAAAGTAACTGCATGTGATGCTGGTATAATGAACCACGAGAAGTTTAGCATGTGTTACTTACAATATAGTATGAAAAACTCACTGCAGCTACAATAAAAATAAAAATGTGCATGCACATGTGTACCTGTAAAGCAGTTCACACTGTAGGATGATTGCATCATGGGTATGACATGGTTCGTTCTGTAAAAATAGTTGTTGTATCACCCGACATGTTCTCAGTGTGATAGTACGCAATGCAGATTCTGGTGTTGACATCTACAGTAGACGAAGATCATAATACTTACGCTACATGAAGGCAAATTATGCATTATTAACCTTAAAATAAACAAATTAAGATAATTATCCAATAACAGAATTTGGTACATAATAGCTTATGACAGCAATGGAGGATAGAAACACAGATTTTCATATTTCATATAATCAGCACATGTACACGGAGTTTTGAATGTAACTTAACACCTTGTCCATGAAATTAGACGACTTTTTTCGTCGAACTCAATATTCAGAAAATTAGTCTCATTGATTCCATTTGCTATATAAAATATATCATTAGAAAGCTAATCTGTCGCTGAGCTGTCACGAGCAATTCCTAAGTTTGTATCTATTTCCAGTAATAAGCCATACTGTTCTATAGTGGAATCGTTCCCGTTTTTAGTTGCGGTAAAACATTGCGTAGAACACTTTTATCCTA
Organism: Ephydatia muelleri; assembly: GCA_013339895.1. NCBI lineage: Eukaryota > Metazoa > Porifera > Demospongiae > Spongillida > Spongillidae > Ephydatia > Ephydatia muelleri. Next base: position 5,102,327 of record JABACO010000008.1, on the reverse strand, counting down.
GGCCATTGTATTTGAATCTGGCTTGCCCACGAGACTTCATTTTGCATAAACAAAGGACCCAGGTAGTATCAAGCTCGTACTTAGCCACTTTCTGTGATAACTTGCAGCTGTAGTGTGAACGTCGGTCCCCGGACCATCGCTTTAGTCTCGTTCCCAGACAACATGACGCAATGTTTCTTGCGAAATGTATACAGACTAGTGTCTGGGAATGAGACTAATCACACAATGCGCACATATACTACTCGTTCGGTATGCCACTTTCGTGCTATGATAAACACAGAAAGCCAGTGTGTGACAAGTGCAATGCAGGTTACTATTGCACCAAGTGTTGTAAATGCCAAAATCGCAAGCTCGGTCGACCGAGAAAAGCATCCATAGAGCAGCCTGAACCATGCAGCCGTAAGGTCTAAGTTATGCATGGAGACACCGTGACTGTCCATCAAGAAGTCCCTCCCGTTGCCATGATGGACTTCTCTATCACTGCTTGGTGCTATTGACCAAACTGCAAGCATGTTTTTAGATTATGATGACACACCCCCATATGCAACGTTTGAGCTGAACTATTTTGCTGGTTCGGCCCACACGAAGAAAAACATGCACCCCGAACACCCCGCAAAGGTAAAAAGTGTAATCTATGAATGGCTGGAGAGCAGGAGAAAACAAAGAACTCGGCAAAGTAAAGATCTCAGCTGCTGGTGTCTATGACAGATAGCAATTGTAGAAGACCATTAGACTTAGTAAGCTGCCACTTTCAGGAAAAAACTTGCAGTGTAGAAAAGTATTGGCAGCAAACCACAGGCGTCATCTGCTGGTAGTTACAAGCGCGGAAGACCTTTGAGTAATGCAGGTGTTTCTGGGAGGAAGAAGGCTAAGGTGTGTTTCAGTGATTGTAATATGCAGAAAGACCTATCAAAGTGGAATAAACAAGAGCTACAGGCCTACTTAATCCACTACAATCTGAAGAAAAGTGGCAACAAACCTGATCTCTTACTTCGTATAAGACAACGAATGGATACAGACTGATACTGATATTATGCATACTTATTTGGGCGTACACGTATATGTAGTTGATGCAATAATCGCTAACGTACGTAAGTCTGAGTACGAGCGAAGAGCTGCCACTAGTTGGGTTGCCATACATACATGGTAGGTATGAAATACATGCAATAACACATATACACTGCATATACATGTATTAACCTTTAATCTGCGTGAAACGATCCTGAATTCAGGATCGGTAAAATCCTGAATTCAGGATGGTGAGTTCTGCCGTTTATAACAACCATTGCAGTGAAAATTAAAATCATTAAAACATAAAAGCTGTTTGTTTCAACAATGGTGCACACATTCTATAGCATGGAATAATTTTTATCATCTAGAAAGCTGCCCAAACTTCAAGGATGCATAAGCACGTTCGTTGCTCCCGCGTACGTAAATTAAATGATTAGCAATTTATAGTTTGTAATGCTTACAAAGAGCATTGAACATATCAATTTTACTCCTTTTCACTACTTATTGGTGGTAGCACCTCCAGACTCTTGGTAGAAGTTGTATTTTTATGAAACTTGTACACAAAATAATAGAAAAGCGTAACTTATTATCACTGTCCGAGCATCCGTCCCTTCTTTTTATGTCCCAACAGTACTGGTGACAGCATTTCTACCTATGCCAGGCATTTCTACATCGCTCTCAATGACAGAAATGCTTTTTTATTTTTATTTTGCAGAGGCTAACCATCGTACCACCCGCTCTGACTCGCTTTGCTTAGTCCGCCTTGAGTTAATTCGATGCTCGTACCTCCTGTGTCCCATATTGTTTACTTTGCTTATATGGCTCTCCTTACAGATCTTAGTAACAGTTTCTATCTTGAAAGTAAGCTTCCTGCTCTTTCCTCAACCTTATACCCGACTTTGATGGTAACCGCGGAGAACGAAAAAGTAAACTAAGCCTAAACATTGTTTGATTTGAATGACGAAAATGGATAGCGCTGTTTAGATGAAAGCCTACAGAAGCTAAATATCAACAAAAAAATCAGCATTACCGTTCGAATTTATGTCGATACGAGCGGCGTAAAGTCATCCTTAATTCAGGATTTCCATCCTGAATTAAGGATGAAATTAGATTAAAGGTTAAAGAACAACATGACAAAAGCATCAAACACTACACGTTTATGCCAAATGTATGACACAACCACACACACCCTCACTAACACATACCTCACACACTCATACACACACACACAAAGGCTAGACTCAACACCAAAATACCCACTAGTCTGGCCACCATCAGCTACTAAGCTTTCAAAACATACACCTCAAAGATGAGCATCACATGGGAGCAACCACTCCCAATAATAATTTGAGGTTTCATTAGGAAATTCAAACTGATATAATTATGTAAAGTCTAAGCAACCTGTCCTAGACATATGGAACGTTCTATACGAAAATGGGTCTTGTGGATTTTATTTTATAACATAAAATTTAAATCGATATATGGGACAGTTCACGAGAAAATTGCACCACTCATATATTATAAAAATGTTATAAAAATGCATCACGTTTGCATCGCTATAACTTCCCAACGATTAACGCTATCGACATCCTATTTTCACCACTTCATACTACACCATTTCTCTACAGTAAAATGCATTTTGGAGTCTTGGACTATATCCGTGCCGACGTTCCTACGTGCGATACCCCCTGGGGTTCAAAACTACCATATCTTCGTGTAGGAGCGGTCAAATCGCTTCAAATTCGGTATGTTGGTAGAGAGGTCCTATACCTATCGATTTGTTCTGTTTGTTAATTTATCTGTTACGGAGATATAGTTGAATAAACTACGTGCACGTTTTCCAGCTTGATTCGCGCCAATGTAATAATCCCCGCCTCCCCATACATTGAGCGGAGCGCATTTTGCCCAAATCATTGGCGCGAAACGAGCGCGAAAATGTGCACGTAGTTTGTTCAACAGTATCTCCGTAACGGATTGCATAAAAATTAACGAACAGAACAAATAGATAGATATAGGACCTCTCCACCTACAAACCGAATTTGAAGCGATTTGATTACTCCTACACGAAGATATGGTAGTTTTGAACCCCAGGGGGTATCGCATGTAGGAATGTCGGCACGGATATAGTCCAAGACTCCAAAATGCATTTTACTGTAGAGAAATGGTGTAGTATGAAGTGGTGAAAATAGGATGTCGATAGCATTAATCGTTGGGAAGTTATAGCGATGCAAACGTGATGCATTTTTATAACATTTTTATAATATATGAGTGGTGCAATTTTCTCGTGAACTGTCCCATATCTTCCGAAATATTAACGCTATCAGGTTCCTATTTTTAACACAACATACCACACCATTACTATATGTGAAAATCCATTGTGGTGTCTTACACATGCGGGGTACCGACGTTTCAAGGTCCGATACTCCGTAGGGTTCAAAACAGCCACATCTTCAGGTAGGAGTGTCCAAATCGGTTCGAAATAGGTACCTACGTAGAAAGGTCCCACCGTTATTGATTTGTTCTGTTCGTTAATGTTTGCTTTATCCGTTATGGAGATACAAGTGTGCAAAGAAATTGCACATTTCCCGGGCGTTACGCGCCATTAACGTATTACGAGGACGTCCTCGAAGCCAGTCGTAATACGTTAATGGCGCGTAACGCCCGGGAAATATGCAATTTCTTTGCACACTTGTATCTCCATAACGGATAAAGCAAAAATTAACGAACAGAACAAATCAATAGCGGTAGGACCCTTCTACATGGGTACCTATTTCGAACCGATTTGGACACTCCTACCTGAAGATGTGGCCGTTTTGAACCCTACGGGGTATCGGACCTTGAAACGTCGGTACCCCGCATGTGTAAGACACCAAAATGGATCTTCACATATAGTAATAGTGTGGAATCCTGTGTTACAAATAACAACCCTATAGCGTCAATATTTCTGAAGATATATCGATTTAACTTTTATGTTATAAAATAAAATCCACAAGACCCATTTTTGTATAGAACATTTCATATGTACATATATAAAACACACAAACATACACACACACACACCAACATCACAGGGTAGCTTGTCTGCAAAAGTGGTATGTTGCTGTCTGCCCACACTGCAAACAAAGCAAAACATACATTCTACCACAAACATACATTGTATACCACACACACACCACACACTCACAAGCTTACACAGAATAACACACACACAGACAGACAACACACACACACACACACACACACACACACACACACACACACACACACACACACACACACACACACACACACACACACACACACACACACACACACACACACACACACACAGGCTAGACTCAATGCTCTTCAATACCAGAATACTGGCCAATATCAGCTACCAAGAGTTAAACACACAGACCTCAATGATAAGCATCACATGGGAGCAACAACACCCCTTTAGGGCCCAACTATAATTTGAGGTTTCATCAGCAACTTCAAAGGGATATTATTATGAAAAATCTAAGTCACCTGTCATTAGACACATGTACCTATATCACACACACACACACACACATACACACACACACACACACACACACACACACACAGACATAGGCTAGACTCAATGCTCTTCAATACCAGAATACTGACCAAAATCAGCTACCTAGCTTTAAACACACAGATCTCAATGATAAGCATCACATGGGAACAACCACACCCCTTTAGGGCCCAACAATTTGTAATTTTTTTCGACCCTCAGCAACTTCAAAGGGATATCATTATAAAAAATGTAAGTCACCTTTTTATAGACACATGTACCTATATCACACACACACACACACACACACACACACACACACACACACACACACACACACACACACACACACACACACACACACACACACACAGGCTAGACTCAATGCTCTTCAATACCAGAATACTGGCCAATATCAGCTACCAAGAGTTAAACACACAGACCTCAATGATAAGCATCACATGGGAGCAACAACACCCCTTTAGGGCCCAACTATAATTTGAGGTTTCATCAGCAACTTCAAAGGGATATTATTATGAAAAATCTAAGTCACCTGTCATTAGACACATGTACCTATATCACACACACACACACACACATACACACACACACACACACACACACACACACACACACACACACACACACACACACACACAGACATAGGCTAGACTCAATGCTCTTCAATACCAGAATACTGACCAAAATCAGCTACCTAGCTTTAAACACACAGATCTCAATGATAAGCATCACATGGGAACAACCACACCCCTTTAGGGCCCAACAATTTGTAATTTTTTCGACC
>JABACO010000008.1:5019491-5091991 GCA_013339895.1 Ephydatia muelleri | reverse complement strand
AAATGCAGGGTTTCATTGATACATGTTTGGGGGGCAGGGCAGAGGAGTAGCCCATCTAAGTGCATTTAAAATACATCACAGTAACTCACACATATAATTATACGTAATTGCTAACATCATGTTATATTTACAGTTACTCTTAGTTTCATCTTAGATGAGTGTTAGCCTAAAGATACAGTTGAAACGATTATAGTTATATAGAGTACATTAATTTGGGAACATGGCATCACTTATCATTTTGAATCCATTTATTCAACTGTAATGGTTTTTGGTGGCTGCTTAAGCAAAATCAGCTAATTCAAGGGTACATAAATCAAACTATAATATTCAACCGTGTACACAGTCACAAATTATGGTATTTGTTAATTTGGAGATCATTGCACGTTTGAAGTGGATGCTTAATTCAATGATTTGAATATAATAAGACAGTACTTCAGGTAATTAAGTACATAAAATCGCAACATAACTGGAATCTTATATTTTAGATACTTAATAATGATTTACTTAACATCATTTTCTTTCCCTTTTGCAGCAGTATCTGAGGAAGGTTCAAAACACTGGTGGCCATCGATTTCATTGAATGAAGAATTTTACGTCATCTAATCTGCCTTTGGGCAATTCCGTACACCCCTACAAGATACAATAATTGCAAATCAATAATTGCTGGTAAATAACCATCCCATGCATGACAAGTTTCTATTTTGTCCTACGTCCTATTCTCTGAACAAGCTATGTCCCACTCACCCCTTGTCCTTGTACAGACATTAACCACCACGCACCATTCTCGTACCCAGAACCAAATGTACTCTAATGCGTCTAAAAACCAGAGACCTCTGCTAAAACCAAGGTACAGTAGTAGGAAAGGACTCATTACGACGGACGGCTAATATCTGTTGCTATACGCTGTTCAACCACTCGCGTTCACCAATCTGATAGCATCATTGTGGTGGTAGCATTTCACTCTTACAACTCGACAGATGATAGAATATCGTGATGACTCGCTGCTTTAAAGCAGTTTTCAACAAGCTAGGTACGTACATGTATTTACTATGCAAGTATAAAAACCTCACTGTACTTTCCTCAGATCCAAATCGTTTAATTTTGTTACAATCAGATATTCCAGCTTCACCCTTAGTGGCAATGCGCTTACTTTATACTTGGTACACATACCTTGGTACTTGATGTCAGAATTGCGACCATCAACCACGCTTTGTCGTTATGATTTCTAACAAACGCGCTTATAGATGAAAGCGCATGCGCAACAATAAATGAATTAAAACCGTAGACTTTTGTTCAAGAGCAGTATTAAAGCCGATTATGGAAGGAATAAGCAGTAGTGATCGAGCTAGAAAGCTGTTTGAAAGAGTTGTGGATATTGTAACCAATGACTTCGTGCAAGAACGTCCAAACTCTCTGCGTACGCCTCACCGCGATACGAGTGCTTCGCAGATTGGAGTTTCTGGTAGTAGTAGCGAGAATAGCCGCCTTTCCGCCAGGATTAACAGCGCTACTCCGGAATATAGCCGCCTATTTGGTTTTCAAAGCAAGCGCAAAGATAGTAAAAAGGACCAAAAAAATAAATGCAAAGGACGGTCTGCGTCAGCGTGGGTTCACGACTGCATTTGTCTGGCTGTACACGACCAAGACTGGCTGCCCACGGCTCACGATAAGATGAATTTGGCATCATGGGGCCTTGGTCTAAAGCGACTGTCTTTTCCACGTGAAGCATCATCAGCTGAGATCGACACAATCGTGTACGGTTCGTTTCCACAGCTCAGTGGACGTGGATATGATATTTTACGGACCGGCCCCAAATGCAAAAGTTTAGTGGTTATCGCCACTCCGCCAGGGGGAATGACCATACCGTACATGATGGACATAGTGCAGCAATCGAAGTTGTATATTAGACCGAAGGACCACAGTTTAGTGGTACGTATATATTTTAGTGAATGCATGCTAGCTTTATCGTATATTTACTTAATATTATGATTGCATGCATGATTTGCATACAGGAACAACTCCAAACCGACGTAGCAGACGCGTCGAAAAACTGCAGCGAAAGCGATGACTCTTCTGACAAATCCCCCCGAGCATTTCGCAGCAAAGGTGCAGATAGAGCAGTAGAAGTGTCAAGTTCCGCATCTGATATGGAGCAGCAAAGCAGGTATATAAAATAGTTTTGGTTTGTTGTCTAGGATTGTATATACGATCTGAGTTTTGTAACTATTTTTTTCTGCAGTCCATTTGTATCTCTATTGGATGAATCAGAAGAGGAATTTGATAAACAGCTGAAATTAGCAATCAGTGCCAGCCTACTGGAAAGCAACGCAGTGGTCGACGCAGTTGAAACGTACGTAAGCCGAAAGAATATAAGCGTGACGTGATATGCATTTTTCGTTCGTTAACATAGGGAGTCAATCCCATTTAAGGAAGCCCTGAAGAAACTTTGTGAGACGACCATTAAGCCTAAGGAATATCAGCGAATCACAATACGCAGATCTCACATTTTTGATGATAGCATTCGCCTATTCCAAAAAGGAGTGTGCTGCAACAAACCTTTCAAAGTAACATTTATCGGAGAGCCCGCTGTAGACCTTGGGGGTCCACTACGAGAGTACTTTACTGTTATGATGCGAGCCATTGCGAAGAACAGTTCCTTATTCGAGGGGCGTACAGGGCAGCGTGTGTTAAGGTCCAATGTATCTGCAGTACTGGAGAAAACCTACCTTCACGTTGGACGGATGATGGGAGCGTCTCTGCTCCAGGGTGGATCCCCACCCACGTTTTTGGCAAATTCCATAGTTGATTATATGTTGTACGGAATTGAGGGTGTGCAGCTGAGGATTAATAATATTCCAGACATTGCACTACAGAAGGTCCTAAAGGAGGTATGACTCTTTACGGTAGTATTTTTTCATGCATTCTCCTGAATTTTTTTTTAGCTTGAAGATGCATCAAGTGTTTCAGAGTTCCAAGGTCTGCTAGATAATCCAGTTCTATCACACCGTATCCAGCTTGGGATTGATAAGCCATCAACGCACTATCATCTGACTGATAAGTCTCATATTCTTAGAATATTGTGCATACATCAAACCATATTGTCGAGCAAGGGTCAAATAGACCAGATGATGGAGGGACTGAATGAACATGGTCTACTATCATTGATGAAGAAATACCCTGAGTGTGCACGTGTGATGCTATCAAATGCTACAGAAGTGTTAACAGCTGCAGCTATGATTGATTTATTTCAGGTTGAGTACTCGTCCTGTGGGTCGAACAATCGCCAAAAGGAAGAGGCCAGTATCATAATGTTCTATGACTATCTCCAGGATATTGAGGGTAAAACAATTATTTCTGTGTGAATTATACTTATTTATCTCAATTGTACAGATGGAAAAGTCTTTCTCAGCACTGAACCTACAAAGGTGCAAATGGCTTTGGAGAAAGTGTTGCAGTTCACTACTGGATCCAGAAGTATTCCTCCTTTGGGGTTTGATTCTTCTCCCACCATTAACTTCTGCCATGATCCAGCAGTGACACTTCCTACGTCCAACACCTGCTCAATGTCCATAACTTTGCCTACTGCAATCATTAATGTGGACACCTTCTCCTCCAGGATGACCTATGGGATTGGCAACAGTCTAGGCTGCTTAGGACATGTTTGACCCTTTTCCTTGAACACCGTTCAGTTGCCATCTGCATGTTACCTTGTTTCAAGTTCACACTTTTTGCCCATGTTTCTCACATATTGCACTGCAAGCTTCAACCGCTTCATTATACACATGTTATCAGTTTTGTATATGTCTCTATTTTGCATTTGTCTTGATGTCTTCTATCCTACCACATACACTACCACGTACATTCCAGCTATATCAGCGTTAGTCTGGAAATCTAGGATCTGCTGCGTTCGTGCATAAGTTTACTAAAGCTTTTCTTTTTGATGATATCATATGTATTTTGATATTCATATCACGAAAGCTTAGTCCACGTAAATCTAATCATGACTACATCATTCCCTACTTTCTTGCATGCAGGTCCGCAGACTAACAGATCTGTAGTGTAGCACAGATTGGAGGAATGATGTCAGACACCTCAATAAGTTGGCTAGTCTCAACCTCCTGGTTTGGGTTTTCAAGGTCTAAACCTTTGCCACCCGATCCGTGTAAGCGCAGTTGTTCAACCTCCAGAACCTGTGCTGTTGCGTCGATTATGCAAACCCCTGGCTATTCTAGTAAAGAATTTATATGTATGTGCATGTGTGTTTTCTGCTGCATGTGTGTTTTTTGCTGCATGCATGTGTGGGTTTTGCTGCATGCTTGTAGGTTGTAATCAGATTTGGAGTGTCAAAAGAAGTGCGAAGCTATTATATTCAACATCAATGTCTATGGACTGCGGGTGTATACCTCAGGGTTGGAAACAGGCAATTGTTTGTCCCATTTTCAAAAAAGGTTCCCGTAAATCACCTAGCAATTTTCGTCCGGTTTCTCTTACCAGTGTTTGTTGCAAAGTAATGGAGTCTATTGTCAATGGTACTCTTTCTTCGTTCTAACAGCCTTATCTCCAATGATCAGTTTGGCTTTCTTGCCAGGCGTTCTACTTGTACCCAATTACTAATCACACGTAATGAATGGACTCTCCTTACTGATATTCGTTCTAAAATTGATTCTGCATGTGTATATAGACTTTGCTAAAGCCTTTGATTCTATCTCTCATAGAAAGCTGCTATATAAGGTAGAGTGCTATGGGTTTACTCCCCTCTTGGTGAGGTGGTTATCTTCATTTCTTATGAATCGTTCTCAGCAAGTCTATATTGGTCAGTCTTTATCTTCTTCCTTACCTGTTACCAGTGGTGTTCCTCAGGGATCAGTGCTTGGACCTCTATTATTCCTCATTTATATCAATGACCTTCCTGATTGTTTAGTGCCACCAGTTCAAGCTAAAATATTTGCAGATGATACCAAACTCTATGCTACTCACTCTTCTGATTCATCCTCACCTTTGTCTCTGTCTTTGTCGAGCTTTTCAGAAGTGCAGTGTAATATCCTTCGGACATAACTCTGCAAGCAATTCTTACTCCCTGGGTGGTGTACTGCTAAATAGGGTTTTTGATATTTGTGACTTAGGTGTTTTTATTACATCTGATTTTAAACCCAGCTTGCATTGTTCATCTATTGCTGCAAAGGCCTTCCAAAGGTGTTCCCTTCTACTTAAAGGTCTTCAAACGCTAAATATCTCAACGCTTTGTAGAGTATTCATTTCATATGTGAGACCAATTCTCGAATACAATACTCCAGTGTGGAATCCGTGGCTCATACAAGACATTAAATGTGTTCAAAGAGTTCAACGCTGAGCTCTTTTTGTACGAGTAAAGCTGCCTACTATGAGCTATACTGATCGTCTTGCTAATTTAGGTCTTCATTCATTGGAGTATCGTAGAGTGTGTTTTGTGTTTCAAGATTGTGAAAAACCTTGTAGATCTTGATACATCAGCTTTCTTTCGTATCAATCTGTCACCATACAGTACAAGAGGGAACTCAATCAAACTTAGTCCTTTGTCATCACCCCTCACCATAATTTTCGCTCAAACTTTTTCTCAATCAGAGTTATACACACTTGGAATTCATTACCAGACTCAGTGGTTACAGCATCCTCCGAAAACATATTTAGGTCTAAACTCAGCAACGTAGACTTGTCTCCATTTTGTAAGTGTTACCCATTTTAGGACCGGCAGTATATTAGTGCATACTCATTTATGCCATTACTTGCCATTGTGTGATATATGTCATTATTATTATTATTATTATTGTTATTGTTGAGGAAGTGATGTTCGTAATAAAATAACAACATTACAGGGAATACACAAAAGTATTTTTTAATAATTATTATTATTATTATTGGAGGATGGAATTTGTTTGTTATTATTACAAAAATAATAACACAGTACATAAACATTAAACAAACAAATTACACATACAATCGGATCTTGCTCTACGACAGTGGGATAATTCTAGACAGGATGGCTGTAGCATTGGCACGAACTAGATGGACATTAAGCCGGCCATAAATGTCATTCAGCACAACTGACTTGGACTTGCATGTAGAGGTGGCGAGTCTGGAGGCGATTGATGAAATGATAGAAGAGGTCTCATCGCCCCAAGCTCCATACGATTCTGCCACCATGGGGACACATACCCATCCAAGTTCCGAACATTTGGGATCATTAGCTTGATGTTTCCTCGCCTCTGTGACCTGAGCAGCAGACTTGGCCAAAACTCCCGCTTCCAAAAGGGTTAAAGGGTTTAGCGGAGAAGTGATGGAGACATCTAGTGCTGCTGGTTTGCCTAAGAACCAATTGGATAGTAAGATATCAGCTGGGCGAGTCTTATTGTGGTCATGGGTGAGATTGTTGCCCACTTCCACCTGAACACCTATGTGTGCACGCCGACAGGTCTCCACCAGGATATCTCTGATCTTGTTGTGGCGGGAGACCACATCTCCACCATATTTGCAGGTGACTGCATGGTGGCCAAGGTGATCAAGTACACCGGGGCACAGGGTACACTGAGAGCCCTCTGAAGTATCGAGGCCAAGCCACCTATTATTATTATCATGTCCAAATATTTCATTGCAGTATAAGTATTCAAAGCTTCCTTTAATTGTGACTTGTTCAAACTACTGAATCTATATATTATAATTATACCATGCCCACACTGCGTTTTTCTTTTGGTCAAGCAATGGTTCAGGTTTATATGAAACAACGTATACAGTTCCATATGGCAGTGTAAGCATGCTTAGACACTTGACTTAATCATATCGAAGCACTAAAATCAAGTAAAAATACTAAAAAAAAATAGTTGTAGAAAGAAATTGTGCATCCACTGAGTCGATTACTTCGGTACCGCCCATGCACGCGAAAAAAATGCCTGCTTTTAATTCAATGATTCAGTGTGACCTTCTGCAATGTGCATGATTGCTAAACAAGCATAATTATATTATTTATATTCACCGGTACAAATGAAGAACACAATACTATTGTATAGTATAGTTGAGAGATGGTTTTTCAATATGTATAGAAATTAGAACAGGATTACTATGATTATACTGCTATAATGCATAATACCTGTATAAGCATGCTGGCTCACAGTTGAAGATAATTATAGTGATATCTAAGTAGAAGCCACAGGCCTCATCACTGATATATAATTTTGCAACCACATGCACTGTTCAGACATATTCAATGTATCAGAGTTAATTTATCTACTCTTACATAAGCATTATCATATTATACTGTTATCACAAGCCCAAAGGGACAGAGCTAGGAGCCCAATGTGGGTACAAGCCCAATGAAACAATGTTGTACGTCCTTGCCTCAATGCACATCCATGCTGTCTGTTTACTGTGTAAAAACATAAAGACAATATTCGATTTAACCATAGAGAGATGGTGTGGCATCATGTGGTGAAAATAGGAAGTCGACAGCATTAACCGTTCGGACGCTACGACGATTCACGCGCAGAGCATTTTTATAGTTATAATGTTATAAAACATAGGACATTTTCGCGGAAACTGTCCCATATCATTATATATAAAAAAAAGTTAATTAAAAGATTATTTGAAACTATGCTTGAAACATTGTCTACTGGTTAACGAAATATGTTTTGAATTCAAAAGATATGCAATATAAAATACACTGACGCACAATTACATACTCATGAGGGCACAATCCTGGTGAGGATAGCCGAAGAAATTGATCTCATGAGGCAGGTGTTAAGCCTTCCGTAAATCTCATTTATGATGACTGATTTAGGCTTGGAGCATGCAATTGCCAGCCTGGATGCCAACTGCGCAAAAGTTTTAACTGCCTCTTGACCCCATGGTCCGTACGTCTCGACAACCAAAGGGATGCACACCCAACCTAATTCCACACATTTAGCATCATTACTGTTGTGTTTTCTTATCTCTGAGGCCTGAGCCGCCACTCCTGAAGACACTCCCGCTTCCGAAAGGAAGCGGGAGTGTCTACTAATAACAAAAAAAGTGAGAGGAAGTCAAGTATGCAATAATCAGTGTTACATACGGATAGGGCCATCTGGATGTCATTTACAAGTGTCCAAGGAGTTAACCTTATTAACTATAGCTTCATGTTTTGGAATGTTTATTTATATACTGTACATTTGCACTGATCAATGTCTTCAACACATTCAGATTATTCCATAACAATGATCATCTCTAAAGTTGAAGATGACTTAAAAACCGGTCAGTACTTCTTTCACCAATCTGCCATACCTTTTTCAACTAGCCAAACACCAGTACCATCACCCTGCAATCACAACTGTACTGACTATGCCCTATAAAGACGCTTTGTGATACACAGGTATAAAAACCAATATTGATCTGGTAAGCGATTGATACCAATAGCTTGTAGCTCCACTCCCTGGGGAAAATACAAGTGGTCTTACCTCCAGGGGTTCGAAACACGAGTATTTCTCTCGACATTGCCTCAAATTCGGTTTCCAGTTAGAGAAGCTCTTGAGGTACTTAAATATCCTTTTCGTTAATTTTTACTTCAACAGGTAATAAGATATTTGCTTTCTAAGTTAAAGCACATTTCCGCGGGTGGGTCTATCTTATAATATTAGACCCAACCCGCGAAACTAGCGGGAAATGTGCTTTAACTTAGAAAGCAAATATCTTATCACCTGTTGAAGTAAAAATTAACGAAAAGGATATTTAAGTACCTCAAGAGCTTCTCTAACTGGAAACCGAATTTGAGGCAATGCCGACACTCCTGCAAGGGAAATACTCGTGTTTCGAACCCATGGAGGTAAGACCTCTTGTATTTTCCCCAGGGAGTGGAGCTAAGAGACAATATTCGATTTATCCATGGAGAGATGGTGTGGCATCATGTGGTGAAGATAGGAAGTCGACAGCATTAACCGTTCGGACGCTACGACGATTCACGCGCAGAGCATTTTTATAACTATAATGTTATAAAACATAGGACGGAATACACAAGAAAATTGCATAATTAAATAAAATAATACATACATACATACCCTGACACACTGAGACACACTATCTATGAAAGCTACAACGAGGAACTATCCCCCTCCTGAAGGGAACATCCACATCGTAAGAGGAGGGCTCGGGCATTGGCTCGCACAAGGGTCAAATTAAGGCGGCCGTACAGGCTGCAGACAACCTTGGACTTGGGGGAGTTGGTCCTTGGGGCAAGGTATGATGCGAGCCGTGAAAAAGCTTGCACCGCTTCGCTGCCCCAAGCTCCATATGACTCGGCCACAAGGGGAATACAAGTCCACCCCAACTCGGAACACTTGGCATCATTGGCAGAGTGCTTCCTTAGCTCAGCGGCAACCGCTGCTGACCCTGCTGTGCGACCCGCTTCAGAGATAAAGGTAGGGTTAAGCGGAGACACCACAGTAAGGTCAAAGGCAGCAGGCTTGCCACAGAGCCAATTGGAAGCTAGGATGTCAGCAGGGCGTGTGTTCCGAAGCTCATGTCCTAGTCCACTACCGGCCTCTGCTTTGGCGCTGATGCAGGCACGATGGCAGGTTTGAAGCACTTTTTTTATTACTCTCATCACTTCTGTACCCAAGCCCATTTATGTAATACATATTTCACATGTAATGTAAATGGCAGAGAATAGCTGCATCCTTGATCATGTATGTAATTCAATAATCTTGGCATTCAAATGTTTCAGCACACAAAAAATTATTCACGCTAACTCTTGCATAAGGCCACAAATGAGGTACCCCAATATCAGCATATGACTTGCAGCAGTATTTGCCAGAATTGGCTGCATTTCCAGACTTTGGGTGTTTTTCCTGTTTCTGTGATCATTCACTCAGAGGGAAACATTATGCTTGCTGCTGTCATTTCCACTTTTTTTAATACATGATTACTAATCACTCTGTTTTATCAAAGTATGAGTCTTCCAAGCAGTTTCTGTTTTCTAGTGAAATGTAAACCGCTTTTTCTACTCAATGGTTCACACTACATTTGCATAATGCCAAGCCAGTGTACATGTACAGCTCTTTCAGTTCCACACTATGACATTGTTCCTGTCTTCTTGAACTCAGCCATGTAAACTCATTTTCCTGCATTGCATATTTGCCTTGTCGGATTTTCTTTGTCTACCCACTAGCTTTCTCTTGATCTCCTCCACAAACGTATTTATTATCACTGCATTACTAACATAAGACCTCTTCCCAATCAAATTAGTTACCGGCATTACTAGTATCAGCTTCCCAAATATAGTATCCTTGTTCCAGTTCCACATGACAATATATACATATATTTTAGCAGATCTTGCAATCACTTGGAAAAGGTTTCCTTCATTTGCTTTTATGTGTTGTCACATGTAACATTATATTGTTGTTATTGATGCTCTCAACTTTTGGCATTGGATCATTACCCTAAAATGACATCATATATGCAGTTAATTTACGCAAGCAAAAATTACTCATGGTTAAAAGAGTTAATTCATATACATAATACAAAGTATACATGGCAATTCAAAAGATATGCAATATAAAATACACTGACGCACAATTACATACACATAACAATTTATGAGGGCACAATCCTGGTGAGGATAGCCGAAGAAATGGATCTCATGAGGCAGGTGTTAAGCCTTCCGTAAATCTCATTTATCACGACTGATTTAGGCTTGGAGCATGCAATTGCTGGTTAAAATAATCCAGGTATATGATTCACCCCCCTCCAGAGAATTAAAATGAATAGGATTGATAGTCTCCCATCTTGGATGTAAGGGAAGCACTCAATCCCATGGTTTCATCATGAATTTACCCTAGACCTGTGATATAAAAACCAGATCAGGGGTTGGGTCTGCATAACTGTTGCTCTGAAAAAGTGTGTTTAATTATAATTACTCCTATTTAAATCTCACCCCAAGTTACAAGAGCAAGTATCTCAAGCTTTGGGACTCACAAATCTCAATTTCCTGTTGTATTGCATAACCATGGCAATGATGTTGCCTTGCACTTGTTGATGTCATTCTTATTACCTGCTAGAGTACTCGTGCAGTGCTACTCAACAGTACCTGTACTGGAGGTCCACATTGCACCACCTAACATGCAGATGCCACAAAGGATGCGCAGGCTGTTGTGACCTGTAAGTAACCAGCAACCACAAATCATATCTCTAGTTTCTGTGGTGTTAGTCAGTCAAGGGTGGGGCTGTCCATAAGGAATCAGAGCTTGGCAATTTTGCATGGGCCAAGCTCCAAAGGACTTGTACAACTAGCATGCACTGTCAGGGATGAAGAACATGAATAAATTTATTTTTCGTACTACACAGTAAACAAATGTACCCCCACAATGACATCCAGTAAATTAGACATTAATCATAGAGACTCAGACCAACATCTAAAGTCGCCTCTCGACAGACATACTGACAGGGCCTGCTCCGTTGCCTATAAGTGCCCCTAAATTGAACTGTACTGCGCAAGCTGGTAGTGTTGGGTATAGCCGTTGCAGAGAGCAGTGTAACCAGGCCATTGGTCTGGGAAGGGCTGTGAGGGAGGGAGTATGTGAGGGGAAAGGAGAAAAGAGAAGATTGCCCTTACTGCACTCTCCAGGTCAGAGTAATCACCTCTTGAGACATGTTCAGGGACCAGGAGCCTTCAGTGGAGCTCTGAATCAGCATGCAGCACAACCATTGTGTCTATAGAACACACTATATGTATCTCAGCTCCTCAGATGTTGTCAGAGCTTTTTAGTGACTTGCCTCAACCCAATGAGTGTGCATTTGTGTGTGTGTGTGTGTGTGTGTGTGTGTGCGTGTGCTTTATGTGGATAATAGTAAAGTTCACTCATCTTTAGAGCCTAAATCTGAATACTCAAACAATTTCTGTCTATTTTGTTTCAATAGCACTGACGTGCCGTTTCTGAACAGTGAAGCCATGGTACTTTCTGTACACATTTATTTCCACCCATCAGTGCAAGTACACATGAATGACTGCGTTTTGAGTTACAAGTAAAGTCGCATAAGTGAATATAGGCAGCTACGTACGGTGGACCACTGGTGATTACACAATTCTATAGGGTGATAGTACAAGTACAGTATTTGTGGCTGGAATGGGAAACCTTTTTCCACGAAAATGTTACATAATAATAATATATACATGTGTGATTAGGGAATGGCTACATGTATACTCATTGTTCATATGGACAGAGGAAAGGTATCACAGATTCACTGACTGTCTGTTCAGAGGAATGAAGGAGAATAGCATGCCCCTGATTGGATCGTGCTCCTCTGATGCATTGGATGGAGGAGCATAACCGTGAAAAGGAAAGATGGCACAAAGC
This sequence comes from Ephydatia muelleri, assembly GCA_013339895.1. Taxonomy (NCBI): domain Eukaryota; kingdom Metazoa; phylum Porifera; class Demospongiae; order Spongillida; family Spongillidae; genus Ephydatia; species Ephydatia muelleri. Next base: position 5,079,641 of record JABACO010000008.1, on the reverse strand, counting down.
CAACCCATGGTCTGTCTGTATGATGTATTGTAGGTACTAATATTGTAGGTTGTCATGGCAATGCTGCCCATCCCTCCAGTTGAGGAGAGGACTATCAGAGTGAATGATACCCGTTCAACCTCACGGATACGAAGCTCATATTCTCTCTTTTTGATGTTTTCATGTCAGCTGGATAGTGAGTGCGTGGTTGGAGGGAATATAGGGATTGAAAACTCTGATCGAATTGCCATGATTTATGTAAAGTAAAGCCATTCTCATCAATGGGTAGAGTTGTCAACCTGTTGGATGCACCTTTGTCTTGAGCCAGTCCATTGATTGTTGATGAGTGGAATTAGTTAGCTGGGGACAGAGGCTAAAAGCATTATCCTGCATGGTTTTTTTTGTTTGAACTACTTCTGGGCTTCAACTTGCTGTTGAATTGTTTCAGTCAGTATTAGGAGCAATGCAGATGGTTGAGGGATGATGGGAGTAGAAATGGTAGATGTAACAGTAGTGTTGGGTGGAGCCACGATGGAAATAGAAGTGGGAGGTGTCGGTATAGCAGTAGCGCCATGATTTACATACCAGGCCAAGACGTCCAGGTGTACATGAAGAACATAGGTTGCCTGATTTACAACATGCACAGTTGCTACTAGTGCCTTTAGAGCTGCAGCGGCAGCAAGAAGGCATCGAAATGGCAGTTTGATTAATTCTACTTAATGCCCAAAATGGGAGAGCGACAGAAGAGGAGGTAGGTAACACAGACCTGATTAATATCGTAAACGGCACGAGGTATAAAGTGCTAGTGCAATCTTTCTATTCCTTCTCGTGATAATACAACTGCGGTACGTCTTTAGTTATAATGGGGACTTCACAATTGAGAAATTAATATAACGTTTTTGTTTCTAATTAAAGGTATTGCATATCCTCATTAATAGAGAGGATAAAATTTCACCATCGGGTGAGTTCCATGAGGTACAGCATGACACCCTCACGAGTTCCGCGAGATACGTCAGAAAAAAATTCACCCTCACGAGTTCCGCGAGGTACCTCATAAAAAATTTCACCCTCACGAGTTCCGCGAGGTACCTCATAAAAAATTTCACCCTCACGAGTTCCGCGAGGTACCTCATAAAAAATTTCACCCTCACGAGTTCCGCGAGGTACCTCATAAAAAATTTCACCCTCACGAGTTCCGCGAGGTACCTCATAAAAAATTTCACCCTCACGAGTTCCGCGAGGTACCTCATAAAAAATTTCACCCTCACGAGTTCCGCGAGGTACCTCATAAAAAATTTCACCCTCACGAGTTCCGCGAGGTACCTCATAAAAAATTTCACCCTCACGAGTTCCGCGAGGTACCTCATAAAAAATTTCACCCTCACGAGTTCCGCGAGGTACCTCATAAAAAATTTCACCCTCATGAGTTCCGCGAGGTAATTTTGGCACGATTAACGAGGTATGTCATGAAAAATTTCCCCCTCATAAAAAATTTCTATTTTTGGCACGGATTCCGCACCATAGAAGTGTGTGTATCCATAGTGTCGTCTTGCTACAGCGTCTGGCTTGTTTTACTGTACTGACCCGACTTGCGAGACTACCCCACCCCTTCATTAATTTTTGCTGGCAGATAATTAGAGCGTTCGTGTAAAAAAGTAGTAATTGTGTCCGAAGACAGCGAGACAGCGTAAGTCAGGTTGCATTAGTAATACTGCGAAGCATGCAGTATGGGGTGTATTGTGTAAGGAAACCGATCGCGATTGTGCGTTGCATCTATTCGAAGAGCGTGCTAATTAAAGGTACATGTATAAATTAGAACTTGCTCCAAAGTTGCAAAACGATATCTGTACTAGCCTCGTTCATACCCATACGTCTCATCATCAAGTTGCTCACGATGCTCTGCCGTTAGCCAACGTGCGCAACGAGCATGCAATAAGGTAACATGTAAGGCCAAATACGGTGAGCGCAAGTGTTGTACACAAAAAGGCGTTACACTTTATCACCGGGAGAAACCCTTCGTTACCCTCTCCTCTTACAGAGCATGGCTACCCGGGGGAAGAGGCTGGGTAACACGTGGGTGTGGCTCAAAACGGAGCTCTTCGAGTTCAGAATAGTCGTTCCAATTGTAAGGACATTGCGAAATGTTTTTCCTCACCCTTATACCTCACCAAACTCCATGCACACAACAACAACAAACACAATACTTGCATACACTCACATATGCACACTTGGACATGCACTTATGGACACACCACACGTAAACGTACATTTTAAATGTTTGATTATCACACAAACACACACACACACATGCACACACACGCACACATACCTGTGCATGCACACACACATGCACACACATGTACACACACGCACACACACACGCGCACACACACACACCTGTGCACACACACACGCACACACCCGCACACACACCGCACACACACACACCCGCACACACACACACACCCGCACACACACACACACCTGTGCATGCACACACACACACACACATATACACACACACCTGTGCACACACACACACACACACACACACACACACACACACACACCTGTGCACACACACACACACACATGCAACCACATGCACCCTAAACTCCTCACACATCAGTATGTAACACTACTGCTCACGCAAGTCATATTCTTGGAGTCTTTAGCCTTTGTTGGGCACTACGTTCGGAGAGACAACTCAACGTTTCAAAGGAACAACTTTACCCATATGCTACCAGACGATACAGTGAAATACAACGATGCTGCAGGTTTGAAACGGCAATGGTGTGTATCATAGCATATTACTCTTCCTTTATTTCTTTTACAGCCCTTGCGATATCAGTAAGTTTCCTCACACCAGTCACATTGATCATCAACCATCATACTTTTGCCCAACCTCATTTGTACTCGGATCCCCGTGCATTCCGTACCAAGGTTCCTGTGTCTTATCGTGTGTTGTCCCCATGCATTCAGATCATCACATCACTGGGATATCTGTCATCTATGGACTCAGCACAGCTGTTGACACACATTGCTCACAAGTGAGCGCACTTATCTCATTTCATTTTTTTTTATTCAATGCTTCGCATGTTCACAATTAAGGCATTTGGAAATAAGAATTACAAGAGGGTTGGCGTTGTCTTCCAACGAGGTAAGAATGGCTTCGGACATTCTACATACTTTATATGTTTGGTCTCTGTCGAGTAATCCCTTTATCTTCTCAGATTAAAAATCTTTTTGCTTTGACCTATGAATGTCTTCACATTGCCTTCCTCGTTATACCTTGTCCTTTCACCCCATCTCTTCTCATTTATTTTCTCCTTCCATAATCTTCCCCTCCTCCCTCCTCCTCCTCCCTCCCTCCTCCTCCTCCCTCCTTCCCCTCCCTCCCTCCTCCTTCCCCTCCCTCCCTCCCTCCCTCCCTCCCTCCCTCCCTCCCTCCCTCCCTCCCTCCCTCCCTTCCTTCCCCTTCCACCACCACTTGGCAGGACTTATTATCATAGGCATACTGATTCTGCCCATCTTTGCCCTCTGGCTGAACATGCAGTCCATCCTCACGCTGCTGCAGCAAGACCCAGCTGTCGTCAAGTTAGTGCTAATTGGCCTTAATAGGTAACTAGATTAGGTCATTACCTTGCAGGCTGACTGCGCTTTACCTCAGGATATTCTGCCTTGCTCTCCCGGTACGCCTGTGTGTACCTCATCAAAGTGTTGGTCTTATTCAATGTTCTGTTTATTTTTATCATTGTCACTCATTTTAGAGCATATTTGTGGTGATTATGCTTGCCAAGTATCTACAGTCTCAAGTGAGCCTCCCTAGCAATCAAACTGTGCTTTAAAAAGAATGCCTAATATGTGTGTGTTTGTGTGTGTTTGTGTGTGTGTGTGTGTGTGTGTGTGTGTGTGTGTGTACTCAGAGCATTATCTTCGTGTTTATCTTGGTCGGGTTCATCTCCAATGTCATCAACATAGTCCTCCATGCTGGATTGTTGATTGGCGCCAAGCTAGGCTTTTTGTGAGCCAACCTTTTTCAAACCTTTGTTTTTTATTTTATTTTAACAAAAGTGTTATCCCAACACCGGTCTCACGTATAGGGGTGCCATCATCTCCATGACGATCAGTCAAGGGATATCCCCAGTACTGGTCCTGATCTACATGTTTGCCTGTGGGCTGCACAAGCAGACGTGGGGAGGGTGGACTTGGGAGGCCCTGGAGGACTGGTGGCCCTTCATCAAGCTGGCCATCCCTGGGCTCCTCATGATAGGACTGGAGTGGTGGAGCTACGAGATTGGGGGTTTTGTGCTCGGCACCATAGATAAGACCCAACAGGCCATCCACCTGAACCTGCTCAATATAAATGCTATCCTCTTCCTGGTGAGCTACCATATTTTTGTTTCCGTGTGTAATTGAATCAGTTGCGTCTTCCTGTGTATTTTCTTGGAGTCTTGAAAGCCCGCGTGGGGAGGCAAGGCATGTGGGTTTGGAGTGCAACACTTCCAACGTAGTCCGTGATTGGTCTCGATCTGAAGACACACTTGCGTCCTGGTGGCTAAAGTACTTGCATTCCCTTTTTTAGGCAGTCCATTACACTGGTGCGTCAATTAATGTACAGTAGATTTGAGCACACATCCGGTGTACTGTATCTATGCACAAGGATGTTTCTGATCAAAAGAGTGGATCACAAAATAGCTCAGTTTGATTACAGTTGGCATGTCTTAAGTGTTTCTAATAGTCTACAAGTGTCGTTTTCTGAACCAATTTTGCAAACATTGTCACATTTGCACGTGACATTTTTCTCAGCTTTGGTAAAATCAGCTACATGGGTTGCTGTGTAGTGCTGCTGACATATGAAGCAGGAGTGAAGAATGGCCATGACAGGATACAACTAGTGGGCGAGGAGGGAGGGAGGGGGGAGGGAGGGAGGGAGGGAGGGAGGGAGGGAGGGAGGGAGGGAGGGGGGGAGATGAGGGGATTGAATTAGAATTGTTGTCTTCATGAGGAGTGATCTTGAAGCTAAAGAGCGGGGGTGTTAGTGTCAAATGTATGTATAAATGTTATGGTACTGTCATTTGTGTTCAGTCTGCACTGGCCATTGGGATCACTGGAAGCATTCGTGTTGGTCAGGCACTTGGGGCTGGGAAAGGCCAAGAAGCCAAGAGGGTGTTTTATCTCGTCTTTGTCATCACCTGTAAGCTATGCATGTGTTTGTGTATGTGCGTGTATGTGTGTTTGTGCGTATGTGTGTGCATATGTGTGTGTGCATGTGTGTGTGCATGTGTGTGTGTGCATGCATATGTACGCAAGTGTGTGTGTGTGCATTTGTGTGTGTGTGAATCTATCTATGTGTGCATCTGTGTGTGTGTGTGCATGTAGGTGTGTGCAGAATTATATGCATGCATATGCAACTTGTGTGAAGTGTTTATTTTACTTGCACACAATTCTTATTTCTCTGTGCTGCCATGGCTAGTGGTGGAATCAGTGATCTTTGGAGCCATACTGCAAGGAGTGAAGAATGTCGTAGGAGAGGTGTTTTCCGAAGAACGGTATGTCGTCAATTGCACACTAATTCATTGGTACACAGTGTGTACATTCGTGACCTTCTTTGCCTTGGAGTGTTGGGTTTTAATTGGAATCTGGTGGTTCAGTAGTTGCTTACTACTGTACGGGAGTTGAGCACGAAAGGATGGGGTGGAGGTGGGTGTGGTAATGGAGGTGGGTGTGGTAGTGGAGGTGGGTGTGGTAGTGGAGGTGGGTGTGGTAGTGGAGGTGGGTGTGGTAGTGGAGGTGGGTGTGGTAGTGGAGGGGTGGTAGGGGGGTGTGGTAGTGGAGGTGGGTGTGGTAGTGGAGGTGGGTGTGGTAGTGGAGGTGGGTGTGGTAGTGGAGGTGGGTGTGGTAGTGGAGGTGGGTGTGGTAGTGGAGGTGGGTGTGGTAGTGGAGGTGGGTGTGGTAGGGTGTGGTAGTGGAGGTGGGTGTTGGAGTGGTATCTATTGTTATAAGCCATTACTGCACACCAGAGCGATGAACAGTAGTTCATTTCATACACAGGCGTACCTTTTCATGTGTATTTAAAGTGTGGTTTGTTGCTTTAAGTGGTCCTGTACTAAACATGAGGAAGTGCATGTAACAGGAAATGGCATAGCATACCTTGTGTGGGAGCTGCCCTGACAGCTGTTTACCTCTGCACACAGGTCAGTCATTGAGGGAATGGCTAAAGTGATCAACATACTCTCACCTTTCCTCGTCTGTGATCACATGCAGGTAAGAGGTCCTTAATGTTGCTAGTCACAATTTTCGTTTCCGTGTTACTTCAAAACTGGAGTCATTTCCATTTCAGATTTGAGTTGATTACTCAAATGCTAGCACACTCATCAAAATCTTTATCTGGCCCCTTGGTCTTAAAATGTCTGAGGGGGGGGGGGGGGGGCTGTCAAATAGGGGCCCCAAGTCGATGGTAGATAGTGTTTGTTTTTTTTCTGGGGTGTCGGTTTAATGTGGGTGGGTATGATGTTTCCATGGGTTAATGAGCTAAATTTCTATTGCTTATATGAAAGCCTTGGAGCTCTTTCTGCCTCCAGTCCCCTCCAATTAAATACGTGCACACTCCATGTTGCACGAGCAAATAACTAATGCAGATGGAGTACACTGAGCCTGATCAAGATGGAGTACACTGAGCCTGATCAAGATGGAGCACACTGAGCCTGATCAAGATGGAGCACACTGAGCCTGATCAAGATGGAGTACACTGAGCCTGATCAAGATGGAGTACACTGAGCCTGATCAAGATGGAGTACACTGAGCCTGATCAAGATGGAGTACACTGAGCCTGATCAAGATGGAGTACACTGAGCCTGATCAAGATGGAGTACACTGAGCCTGATCAAGATGGAGCACACTGAGCCTGATCAAGATGGAGCACACTGAGCCTGATCAAGATGGAGTACACTGAGCCTGATCAAGATGGAGTACACTGAGCCTGATCAAGATGGAGTACACTGAGCCTGATCAAGATGGAGTACACTGAGCCTGATCAAGATGGAGTACACTGAGCCTGATCAAGATGGAGTACACTGAGCCTGATCAAGATGGAGTACACTGAGCCTGATCAAGATAGAGTACACTGAGCCTGATCAAGATGGAGTACACTGAGCCTGATCAAGATGGAGTACACTGAGCCTGATCAAGATTCATACCATTTCATTACCTACATGTAGTTCTTCATGGGAGGTGGGATACTGTACGATTTGTGTGTTAAATGGGTGTGGCAAGGGGCTGAAGGTTTGCCCCCATTCTTGCTATTGTATTTTATATTATTTTTAGAATGTACAAGCATGTACTTCTATCTCCTCGTCACTCCAGGGTGCTCTGGGAGGGGTTCTTCGTGGGTCAGGGAGACACTTCATTGGAGCCATTGTCAACTTTGTATCCTTCTACTGCATCGGTCTGCCCATTGGAATATCCCTGGCCCTGGTGACGTGCCGTGGGGCAGAAGGACTGTGGATTGGTCTCTTCTGTGGTGCCTTTGTGGAGGTAAAGTTCCCTTTTTCTCTTTAACCCATTTTATCTGAGGGATTGGCAGGGTGAGGTTTCCTGATGGAATACATCCAAATGCAAAATCCTATTACTGCTATGGTCACTTTCTGTTCTTAATTAAATTAAATAACAGATGCAAGGTCAGCATGTATGGAACGCCAAAATTTTCACTTTAAAGTAGCAAATTCACATGTACTTGTACATGTACATGTACCTGTATTTGAGATGTGATGTGTTACTGTACGTGACAGTACTGGTAGATTAATGTGTGGCCTATGGTTCTCATGATAGATTCCACACCATTAACCTGTTCCATTAAGTGCCCCTCTCAGCATTGCGACTGTTGTGTGTCTCTAACTCTTTGTATTCTAAGACGCATTATGAATAATTCATTTGAGTGTATATTTCATATACAGACTATCGCATTTATCATCATATTGATGTGCACTAATTGGGAAAAGGAAGCAGCCAAGGTAATGTATATGTGAATGTAAAATCTGCCTGTTAATTAATGAATTATATTACAGGCCATATTTAGCTCTAAGGCTGTCTCCCCTACTCACGAGTACAAGTATGTTATCAATCAAAACCAGGACATTGATGATGGCAATAGAAGTAAGGGATTTGCTTCTACACAGCTGGGGTTTATTCAAACATTTCCATTCTAGCAACAAAGTATAAATTAATGTCAGAATCGGTAGAAAGTTTGACTCAACTCCCACCAGTAGGAAATGTGACTGAAATCCCATCAGATACAAAAGAACATACACCACAGCGCAAATCCAGATTCAAACTTCTACTGCTGAGGTCACCAGTGCTGCTTGTTGCTATAGTGATCCTCATCATAGGACTGGTTGTAATTAAATTCGAGTACAAAAGCACACGAGCTGAGTACAGGGCCTCAGCGCATTGCAGAAATTCATCAAACTCTTTCTAGTTTAATTTGTCACACCTACATTTATGCATGTAATAAATATTGTGCATGTTTGACTATCAATGATGCCTGCATACAGTGTTTTTTACATGAAATGTGTAACTAGTTGTCTGCAGAATTAAATAATCTAATCAAGTGACACTTCATCAATCCAGTCCTTTTCTTTATTCAACGATATATCGGTCAGATATCCCGGGATAAGAACTAGAGATGCTAGTGATTGATTTATAATATCAGTAACAGGCAAAGGCCTGCATGTGTGCAGGTCTGCACTAAATTAAAGCCATGCAACCACCACAGAAGGGCTAGAATACAACAAATAGAGTACCTTGCTCTACACCTGTAGTTAGTTATCAACCTCCCCTCCCAGCAAACCTGCTAGTGGATCAAGCCATTCAGAATAGGTGTGGACACGTCTGTACAATACAAATGCAAGGTTCTGAACAACAAAAAAACAGCACAGGATAAATATATCTGAGATACATGTACAGAAATCAAAACAATATTGATTGCAACAATTACTTTGCAAGATAGAAACTTCAAAAATCACATTAAAATGCAACAGCTGAATTATTACAATGAGCAGAACTGCGATACTCTTTGAGGGAGTTCCTGTATTCTAGACGAACGGCACATATGATACCTACAACCAGAATTAGCACAGAGCAAATCACGAATGGAGATCTCTTCAGTAGAAGCTTTCTTCTTGCGTGCCGATCAGCCACACCTGGTCGTTCGGGTGTTGACACCTCACTACTGACATTCTCTATGAGTACCTCTGTACTGCTTGCAACAGAATGGACTGCTTTATGAAACATGGTTGCACACATAAATAAATCACAGCCAAATGTTCGATACCTTACCGTTTGTGACTGTGTCATTGAAGACCATCTCTCGTTTCAAATCTTGCTTGACTTCATCAGCCAGCGCTTGGACACACTCCTCTTTCTCGCTACCATATTTCACCTTCTGTGCAGACTGGTTTAGTTCACTATCAATTAACTGGTCGATTCTTGTTTCCGTATCACCAAATGCATCAGTCTTGGCTTGCTTTAGTTCAATGCCACTTTCATCTATATTTGGCATTTCTTCTACAACCTCCAGTCTATGCTTGGCCACGGCCTGAGATTAATTCTAATTAGAGCACGCCCCTCACGAAAGCATCCACGTTGCTCACCTTTTTGGCTTCTTTATCCCAATCAGTGCAGATTAGCAGTATGATGAAAATAATTGTCTATATATGGAAAGATAAACATTGCAGTAAATCTACAATAACTACAAAAGTGGTTATATGAGGGGGCACTGCTAAATGATTGATGAGTGTTTTGTTGCATCTTACTGCTCTACCAACTTGGGTGTAAACAAGTTTTCAGTATACCTGTTTGTGCTATAGAGTTCATGTTTAGAAACAATATTTTGTTCATCGTGACTGTCCATTACAAATTGGTTGCAGCTCATCACTGCGTTAGTTTAAGACACGAGCATTACACGACAGCTGGGCAGCCTTAAGATCAATGGCTCTACACAGGGTGGGCTCTACACAGGGTAGGGTGGGCTCTACGCAGGGTGGGCTCTACACAGGGTGGACTCTACACAGGGTAGGGTGGGCTCTACGCAGGGTGGGCTCTACACAGGGTAGGGTGGGCTCTACACAGGGTAGGGTGGGCTCTACACAGGGTGGGCTCTACGCAGGGTGGGCTCTGCACAGGGTGGGCTCTACACAGGGTGGGCTCTACGCAGGGTGGGCTCTACACAGAGTGGGCTCTACACAGGGTGGGCTCTACACAGGGTGGGCTCTACACAGGGTGGGCTCTACACAGGGTGGGTGGTGCTCTAATATTTGCAGCACTCAGTAAGTACTTTACGTCTCTCTAAATATGAGACCAACAAGATTACAAAAATTGTCCCCTGATAATTGGGTTGCTTAGAAGCACTGCTGCTCAACATTCTGCTGTAAACTCCAATAATACCGTGATTATATGCTGAATTGGTGACCCACATCTGCTATAGTGGCAAAATGTCACCATTAAAACTGAAGCATTTGTTTTCATACAACGAGTGCCCAATCGTAGAATTTTGCATTGTATGCATTCCATCAGGAAACCTCACCCTGCCAACCCTCAGATTAAATGGGTTAAAGAGAATAAGGGAACTTTACCTCCACAAAGGCACCACAGAAGAGACCAATCCACAGTCCCTCTGCCCCACGGCACGTCACCAGGGCCAGGGATATTCCAATGGGCAGACCGATGCAGTAGAAGGATACAAAGTTGACAATGGCTCCAATGAAGTGTCTCCCTGACCCACGAAGAACCCCTCCCAGAGCACCCTGGAGTGACGAGGAGATAGAAGATTAACACGAAAAGAAAAAGATGAAGTATAAAAGTATAGTAGCAGGTGGACTGTGATGATGGAAACTAAAGTTCTCACAGTCCTAACAACCATTGATCACACCACTCCATTCCTCTCCTGCACATGGAATATCCTTTTAAACAAACAATTAAAAGCACATCATTGCAAGGTTGTGTTGCAATGTGTGCAAATCACTACTGCATTCCATTTGCAAATGAGAGAGTAAGCACGAATGAATGTGTACATGTACAGTAACATGTGTACATGTACATCACAACAAGCAACAGCAACAACAAGTTTGCAGACATCAAAACTGAACACAACTTTTTCCCCTGTTCACCAAAGCTTGGCAAACATGTAAATTAACAAAACTAGTTAGCGACATAGGAAGGCAACATTAAGGATCTCTTACCTGCAAGTGGTCACAGACAAGGAAAGGTGAGAGTATGTTGATCACTTTAGCCATTCCCTCAATGACCACACTATGTGAAGGTGTATGGGCAAATGTGTCCGTATTAAATTATATCCACATGGCAAGTAATGCTGAAATCGTAAAAAATGAGGTATCGATTGTTTGTTTTTCAGTCGCCATAGCAACAATAACTAGGAATATTGCCAAAAACAATGGCAATCAAACTGAAATCGCCTGACGTAACCTAGCCTGTTCCATCATACTGAAATGCCATTGCTGTGTAACCTAGCTTGTTCCATCATACTGAAATGCCATTGCTGTTGTTCAAATCAACATCAACACTCTGCCCCATCAGAGCAACGTGCGTTGTGCTTACGGTTCACTGGTCAGTACTCTCCCAACCAAATGTTTCAATCCTTGCATCAAAACAGCAAACAGCACAGATTCAGCAACTAAACGGATGTGAACAGGAAGTCAACAGGAAGTTGACAGGAAACAGATAAGAGAACAGGAAGTTGACAGGAAAAGAACAGGAAGCAGAAAGGAAGAGAGAGTTGCAGACACGTGGACTCTGACAGTACATAACCACCAGTGCAAGTCTAGTACAAGTAACGTATACATGTACTGTACAGGTACAGCTACAGCACGTGTATATAACACACATGCATCCGGTTGCTGCATATATAAAACATACATGCTTATATACATTTACACATCCATACCACATACAAGTACACTGTATATTGTACGCACCCCATGCAAATGCAACAGATCCGAGACACACACACACACACACATGTACACACATAGTGACACACACGCGCGCGCACACACACACACACACACACACATGTAAACACATAATGACACACACACGCACACACGCACAAACACACACACAAACACACACACAAGCATAGCTTACAGGTGATGACAAAGACGAGATAAAACACCCTCTTGGCTTCTTGGCCTTTCCCAGCCCCAAGTGCCTGACCAACACGAATGCTTCCAGTGATCCCAATGGCCAGTGCAGACTGTTGTATAAAGTGAAGGCAAAAGTCCATGTCAACTACAATTCAGTTTCACAATCTAGTTCGTCCACACACAGTGCGCACAAACAAAAAGGCAACAATAAGAAACAATCCTCACCAGGAATAGGATAGCGTTGACATTAAGCAAGTTGAGGTGGATGGCCTGCTGTGTTCTGCTTATGGCACCCAGAACCAGGCCCCCTATCTCGTAGCTCCACCACTCCAGTCCTATCATGAGGACCCCAGGGATGGCCAGCTTGATGAAGGGCCACCAGTCCTCCAGGGCCTCCCAAGTCCACCCTCCCCACGTCTGCTTGTGCAGCCCACAGGCAAACATGTAGACCAGGACAAAGATGGGAGAGAGCCCCTGACTGATCGTCATGGCAACAACGGCACCTCTGCATAATGCCAACCCGTAACAAAAGAGCACACCCCACACACACACAGACACACAAACACAGACAGACACACACACACACACACACACACAGACACACACACACACACAGAGTGAACACAGCTGTCCACACAATGGTTTTCAAAACGTACCTAAATCCCATTTTTGCTCCAGCCAACAGTGCAGCATGGAGGACGACATTGATAGCGTTTGAGATCAACCCCACCAGAATGAACACCAAAATGATGCTCTGCACGGGGGGGGGGGGGGGGGGGGGGGGGGGGGGGGGGGGGAGAGAGCACAAAGTTGTTTTAAACTATTGTTCACCAATTCTGGGCGTACAAACGCTTAAAGGCAGCTAACCTGTGCTTGAAGGTACTTGGCTAGCATGATCACCAGGAAGATACCCTGGACGAAAAATGTAAAACAGAAAGGGAGGTGGATAGGTTTTGTTGTTCACCTCGTCAAAACCCTCCATTTGTTGCCCACCAGCACCACACACTCTCATCCCCACAACTCACTCCATTTGTCGCCCACCCCAATCGATATAATCAATTTGTCACCCACCACAATCAACACTCCATTTGTCGCCCACCCTCCCATTGACACACGGCATTTACCGGGAGTGCCGCACTGAATATCCTCATGTACAGTGCAGTCAACCTGCCATTGAAGATAACAAATCTCTGTGCAAACCATTCTGCCTACAGAGGTGGACTAACCTGACGACTGCTGGGTCTTGCTGCAGCAGCGTGAGGATGGACTGCATGTTCAGCCAGAGGGCCAGGATGGGGAACATGCACAGCCCTATCACGAGGAGCCCTGGAGGGAGTTACGATTCACAACATTAAGAGGTGGACGCAGAGTGAGTTGAGACAGGAATGGAGGGAATGATGGAAGTGAAGGTGAGAGAGGGGAGGGTTTACGAAAGAGAAGAAGGAATCGGAGGGGTGTCACAATCACTAATTCCCTACCCTAAGTTTTTAAGAGCTCCCTGCCTCACTCACACTCACACACACACACACACACACACACACACACACACACACACACACACACACACACAAACACACACACACACAAACCCCCTCCAAGATGGACTGTTGTGTGCCTACATGTATGTGCAGACCATGTGCACTTCTAACCTCGCTGGAAGACAACACCAACTTTCTTGTAGTTTTTGGACCCAAACGCCTAGACACATAGGCCAATATTTGGTGACAAGTGCAAAGACTCAACGAGCTTACTTGAGAGCAGTGTGTGTCCACAGCAGTGCCCAGGCCATTACACTCTCCGATTATTCCCGTGATGTTAATGATCTGCACATCACAGTCTAGAATTAGCAATAAAGATGCGGGAAGAGGTGTTGAGGAGGGAGGAGGGAGTGGTGAAGGTGGGGAGGGAGTGGTGAAGGTGAGGAGGGTGGTGGTAATAGTGAAGGTGAGGAGGGTGAGGGAGTGGTGAAGGTGAGGAGGGTGGTGGTATATGGGTGGGAGGGTGGGGAGTGGTGCGGTGCGGCGGTGGTGTACTCGTGCCGGTGCGGCGTGTGGCGTGTGGTGGCTGCGGGGTGGTGCGGCCTCTGTCGGTGCGGCGGGCGCGGCGTGGTGCCGCTGCGGCGTGTGGGGCCTCGTGGCGGTGCGCGGGCGCTGTCGTGGTGCCCTGCGCCGCGTTGGCGGCCTCTGTGGCGGTGCGGCGGTGGCGGCGTGGTGCCGCTGCGCCGGCGCGCGGCTTGGCCCCGTGCGGCGCGGGCGTGGTGCGGTGTGGGGTGTGCCGGGAGGTGATGGAGTGAAGGTGAGGAAGGAGTTGTGTAACGCTTGGTGCCTAAGCCATATGATCTACTATAGGAGTGGATGTGACTGCGGAACTTTGCTGACCACACACGACTGCCACAAACAAATCAATGCCAAAACACGGGATGACTTACAGAGATTGCAAGTGCTAAGAAGGGAAAACAGAAGACTGTTAATCCAGTCCTGATGACCACAGACTGCCTTACCTGCAGCGTCATTGTACTTGACTGGGTCATCTGGTGCTAGAATGGTTGTGGAATTGTTCTTTCCATGCACAACAGTGTAGTTGCTCCTGCCTCGAACATAGTGACCTACGAAGGCCAGCGACTCAAAGAATATAGCTTGTGTAAGCAGTAGTGTCAAAAACTGACGAGCAATGTGTGTGTGTGCGTGCATGTGTGTGTGCATGTGCGTGCATGTGTGTGTGCGCGCATGTGTGTGTATGTTGTGTATGTTGTGTGTGCATGTGTGTGTATGTTGTGTGTGTGCATGTGTGTGTGTATGTTGCATGTGTGCATGTGTGTGTGCATGTGTGTGTGCACGTGTGTGTGCATGTGTGTGTGCATGTGTGTGTGCATGTGCATGTGGATTTGAAGGGAATGCATGCATTTATATGTGTGAATAAGACGTGTACATAAGTGTATACATGTACATGTACATGTACATGGACATGTGAGTGGATTCACTAACATCTACTACAAACTCTCAAGTCCTTACGATAGGGAAGACTATTCTGAACTCAAACAGTTCCTTCTTCATCCAATCCCATGTTTCTCTCCATGAAATCATGTCTCCTAAAAATAGATACAGTGTGAGCTCAGCCCAGGTGACAAGTCAACAAGACCACAAGTGCAATGAGTTCAAAATTACATTTACCAATAAAGTTTAATGAAGTTATATGCAGTGAGTGTGGCTGCAGGGCAGACATCACCGTATATGGTTAATTATATATGTGCAATGTGCAGAGTTGGGTGGGCTGCAGACAAACCTTTTTTGCCCTCCTTCCCCTCCCCTAAATGCCCTCCTCCCCCTCCCCTAAATGCCCTCTGCCCTCCCTCAAATGCCCTCTGCCCCTCCCTCAAATGCCCTCTGCCCCTCCCTCAAATGCCCTCTGCCCCTCCCTCAAATGCCCTCTGCCCCTCCCCTAAATGCCCTCTGCCCCTCCCCTAAATGCCCCGTCCTTCGTCCTTGACTATGTGGTACACTTGCAAGGTAGGAGATCCACCCACCTCTCTTGGCTAGGAGGCTGATCCTCACACACTCACACAGAAACTGCACACACACACTCACACAGATACTGCACACACACACACATACATGTACACAGAAACTGCATGTGGAAATATACATAGCGTACAAAGAAACACAAGAGATGTACAGTACATACATGCACACCACACATACATCAGCAGTGCCACAAGGCTTAGAGACATGTGACCTACACGTACACTACAATCTAACCTGTCACTGTCCCTCAACACTAACTGGATATACTGTATGTTAAACCCAGTGGCTCACAGTCTTGTGTCTGTACATTGTGTACTGAATGTATGGAGGAGTACGATGTAGACGCACACATGCACATACGCACACACACACACACACACACACACACACACACACACACACACACACACAAAGTGTGTGCACAGGTGAGGGAGTGCACCACGAATTTATCACCTCCTCAATCACCACCCCACAAGCCATGCATGCCATCATGAATACCATTACTGAACAGGGCTTAAATGTCACCCACGCCCACCAAAAACATATGCCAACCAATATCCGCTATAGCTGGGGGGGGGGGGGGAGGGGAGGGGGGGTACGAGTGTACGGAGGAAGATGGGAGTGTACAGGAGGAAGGTGGGAGTGTACAGGAGGAAGGTGGGAGTGTACAGGAGGAAGGTGGGAGTGTACAGGAGGAAGGTGGGAGTGTACAGGAGGAAGGTGGGAGTGTACAGGAGGAAGGTGGGAGTGTACAGGAGGAAAGATGGGAGTGTACAGGAGGAAGGTGGGAGTGTACAGGAGGAAGGTGGGAGTGTACAGAGGAAGGTGGGAGTGTACAGGAGGTGGGAGTGTACAGGAGAAAGGTGGGAGTGTACAGGAGGAAGGTGGGAGTGTACAGGAGAAGGTGGGAGTGTACAGGAGAAGGTGGGAGTGTACAGGAGGAAGGTGGGAGTGTACAGAGGAAGGTGGGAGTGTACAGGAGGAAGGTTGGGAGTGTACAGGAGGAAGGTGTGGAGTGTACAGAGGAAGGTGGGAGTGTACAGGAGGAAGGTGGGAGTGTACAGGAGGAAGGTGGGAGTGTACGGGAGGAAGGTGGGAGTGTACAGGAGGAAGGTGGGAGTGTACAGGAGGAGGTGGGAGTGTACAGGAGAAGGTGGGAGTGTACAGAGGAAGGTGGGAGTGTACAGGAGGAGGTGGGAGTGTACAGGAGAAGGTGGAGTGTACAGGAGGAAGGTGGGAGTGTACAGGAGAAGGTGGGAGTGTACAGGAGGAAGTGGGAGTGTACAGGAGGAAGGTGGGCATTCTGCTGTTGCTTCTAGGAATCAATCTCCCATTTACATGTAAACACATACAAGTGTCATTCCACCCAAGAATCAACAAGCTGTGTGCATCGCATCTTCAGATCTTGATGTAACTTCTCAGATTTGTTTCTCTTAGTACCTAATTAATTACATTTACGAAATACCCTTCACTTGACAGCCATGACAGGCTCCTATGTTTCCCTCCACTTGACAGCCATGAAAGGCTCCTATGTATACCTTCATAGACTGATCGAATGAACTAACGTAGTGTACAAAGCTTCACTACAAATGCTGTGACTAGTAGAGAATAGGAGAATACTGCCCCATGTACTGCATAACAAAGAATCTGATGCTATTGGAAGTCAAACTAAGTAAGCTTCAAAACATCACATTTCCCTGGTGATGGGGTTAACCAATTCAAGGGCTTCAATCGAAGCAGGTTTATGGCACATCTTGTGTGAACATTCGCCCAAGCAATTGACTTTGGTTCATGCAGAAGTCTGGGGACTACATGCTATCCATAAACACATTCCTAAGTAAAAACATGTAGATCATATGTGTATACTATGCAACCTTGCTATGTATCCACAACTACAACACCTGGTTAGAGAGCTATGTTACACATGTACATGTCATAGTATGACTCTGCAATTTTGTTAATTTTCCCTTGGATATTCAATAATTAGAATCACTCATTGTCACAACAACAGGTATGAGTGGATGGGAGCTGCTCCAGGAGGGTGGCTGGAACCAGCACATGTGACGATAGGGCCGCCCACTACAACCTGCAGGCACCTCCTAAGAAAGTTACTTAATGACATTGTAATGTTTTAGTGCTAGTGATGGGTGTTGTGTCGATATAACCCTTTCACCACCCTCAAAAATCATTGCAATAGATTAGTACATAAAATGAGCTTCGATTTCATGCCTATGTGAAGGAATAGATACAGTACGAGTCTACCAAGTGGCAATTATGAATTACTCAAAGCAATGTATTTCGTAAAAACCATTAAAGTTATGAACCAGATAATGTGTTAGTTTTGTACCAAGGAAAAGTGACATCAAGATCTGAAAATGTGATCAAGAAATGACTTCCACACCTGCTAGCATAAACAGTGAAATCACCCTTAGGACCAAAGGTCAAGATAATGTAATTAGCACAACAAATGAGAAATTAATGGCTGCATGCTTGCTTGGCAACAAGGAAATAAGCCTTTTGTAGTGTTACCCGTGCAGCACAAACATACAAGAAACAAGTCACCCATTAATGGTACAGCACAGAATTGTGTGGTTACCCCCCCCCCCCCCCCCCCCCCCCCCCCCAGAAGAAAGACATTGCAGTGCTCTGGTCTATTGGCAATCCAGCCAAAATAAATAAATAAATGCACACACAGTGTGTATAGACTATTCAGAACAGCACAAACACATCATGCACAAACATTTACACACTTAACAGCATGCACACACACACACACACACACACACACACACACACACACACACACACACACACACACACACACACATGTACACACGTGCATAAATACTGCACAATACCAACACATACCCTACACAAATAACCACACACAACCCCCTCCCCATACACCACACACAACCCCCTCCCCCATACACACACACAACCCCCTCCCCATACACACAACCCCCCCCCCATACCCACACAACCCCCTCCCCATACACACACACCCCTCTCCCCCATACACACACAACCCCCCTCCCCCATACACACACAACCCCCCTCCCCCATACACACACACCCCCCCCTCCCCATACACCACACAACCCCCCTCCCCCATACACACACACCCCCCTCCCCACCACACCCACCCCCCCCCCCCCCAACCACAACCCCCCCCCCCATACACACACAACCCCCCTCCCCATACCACACACACCCCCCTCCCCCATACACCACAACCCCCCTCCCCCATACACACACACCCCCCCCCTCCCCCATACCACACCCCCTCCCCCATACACACCACAACACCCCCCTCCCCATACACACACACCCCCCTCCCCATACACACACCACCCCCCTCCCCATACACCACACAACCCCCCCCTCCCCCATACACACACAACCACCCCCTCCCCATACACACACAACCCCCGCGCGCGTGTTGTAAGCGTGTGTGTGTGTGTGTGTGTGTGTGTGTGTGTGTGTGTTGTGTCTGAGTGTGTCTATTGTTTGTGTGCAATGGAGCAGCAAAAAATTAAAATAATAATATATACTTTAGAGTTGAACTGTAGGCCTACATGCAGTACATACATGAAGCTCCTAGGTGTTTAGTTATACAATAACTAATACTGCATGAAGCTCCTAGGTGTTTAGTTATACAATAACTAATACTGCATGAAGCTCCTAGGTGTTTAGTTATACAATAACTAATACTGCTGCTGTGTTTTCCGTGCATGCTTGCAATACTATTAATAATAATAAAAGTAAAAAAAGCTCCCGAATGAGACACACATTGTACCAATGGGCTATTTAACCGTACACCCCTACAGATGACAATAATTGCAAACGTATACCCCCGGGACAATTTATAAAAACACCCCTGGACAAGCTTGTATTATACCTCTACCCCCCAGGGACAGACTTGTAAATGCCCCCTGGACGAGCTTCTGTTTTGCCCCACCACCCCTGGACAATCTTCTATGTTGTTCCACTCCCCCCTGGACAAGCTTCTATTATGCCTTCTAACCCCCCGGGATAGGATTTAAATGACCACCCCCCGTGACATATTCCCTATACCCCCCTGGACACCATTTATTGTCATCTGTAGGGGTGTATAATTAAATAATGGAATAGCCCAATCCTACCGTGCAGCTAGCCTAAAGCTGGAGCTATCGTATGAGGTAGTCTTTTCGTGTCGCTGTGTTTACCGCAATATGGCACGGCAGGAGTACTAGCGATACAGTGATGAAAGAATAGTCACGTGCTGTAAACGGCCCTTAAACGGGCATATTAATATCCCTGATCCGTAGCGTATTAATGTACTGCGCCTTTTTGCTTTTTACCAGTGAGGCGTTTCGATTTCACATAATGCGCAACGACACAGTAAATAAAAGTGAGAGGGGAGGAAGGGGAACACGTAAATAAAAGACGCACTCAACCAAACCTTTTTTTTTTCTGGAATCTCACGTTTGTATTGCTCTGCTACTGTTGTATTGGAAAATCCTCAGTACCAACTCCTCGTATATTATCTCTGTCGGTACCAACTCCTCGAGCTATTTTTTATACAGTTGTCGTGGATGAAACAATTTCCTGTTACGGTAATTGTAGCCATACGGTATACATCCCTCCGAAACAGAATGAGAATCAAATCGGCTACTCGTTACCGGTATCGGCCGTTGATCCAGTTTATTTCTTATTCGCTAGGTTGATACTACATTCAATCACGAGCTTTACAGTTACCAAACTGAATGAAATAACTATTGTCCACTATCACTGTTTCCATAGAAACCTTCACCTTGCATGATCATTAACTTAGTAACACAATGATAATTTCAAAAACACAAAGGTCAACTCAAGTGATACATTGAGCACACGAGCATTGTGCATGTCCTGTTAGGCATGTCACAAAGTGCATGCTCAAGTGTTGTAAATGCATCAATTTATGTGACAGTTTTATACTTATATGGATAGAAGACGCAACACACATACCCCAAACTGGCTCCACCATTCACACTACCAGGGGATGTGGCAAGGATGACTCTTGCATTTTCCTCCACATTGGGGTCGAGCTGACTCTGCTTGACATCTCTGCACTGGAGGCTGAGCCCATGGCCCACCCCATGCCAGGTGCTCATGACAAGTTTGTGAGCCTTTTCTCCCCAAACACCATAAGTCTATACAACCAGGAGAATGCACTCCCACCATGTTCATAACATTTTGGACCATTCTTTGCCTTCTTTGAGTCTTCCTTATGATCTCCTGCAAAGCCCACTGTTGCGTCCACTCCAAGAATCAAACTTGGGTTGAGCATATGCGCACAAGAGTGACATCACATGCCTCAATTTTGTCCATGGACCAGGATGACAGGATGTCAGCAATGTAGGTTTGGGAGTGTGAGTGAGACATCATACCACTTCCCTACTCAAGAAGCAGAGCACGACAACAGCAACAACACAAAAACCTCTTGCAAAATGTTGTGGTGGTGACAAAAATGCGCACCAAGTAATTATGTGGTGGTGGGCTTGTTCAGAGGCACCTGAGGTGCCCACATAGAACAAGTGGCTCCATCTTTGAAAAGAGGGAGGCCAAGCCACCATTTGATCAGCGCTTGAGCTCATCTGGGGACAGCTGCACATTTAAAAATAAGGTCCTTTGCAACAGGCTATTACCTACATATGAATAGTGCCAAGATGCTGCCAAGCCTGGGAGCAATGTCATCAGACAGTCCAGCTCAACCAGTTTGTTTTGCCTAGCTATGGCCAATTAGTTCTACAATCACAAGATAACGAGCTTAACGTTTTCAAAATAAAAGTTCTGTGTGATAATTGTCTTTACAGAAAAGCAGCAAGATAGCAAAGCAAGGGAGACAGAGACCAGTTAGTTCCCTTAAAACATAGAAGAATACCCTGATATTGCTAGACTATCTTTCTTGTTCCAAATACAGAATTCCCCTGTAAAGGAGAGCATTTGATATTGAAATTAGCATTACATCATGGACCGTGAGAACTAGCACACCACATAAGATGACCTGTTATACCCTGCATGATAAAATGGCACATTACATAATGTGTCATCTTTGTAGTGCAAGCACATTACTGTGATGATCAGGTTTAAATAAAGCACATTGTTTTGCAATTGTAGCATAGGAGGCAAGGCGTATTGCAAATTAGGTGGATGTAGCAAATAGCACAGAGCAAGCAACTCAATGCCATCTTAAACTGTACCAGGACCAAATCGAAGTTGGTGTGGTAGCATTATGGCTAGATGACTACCACATATGGTGTCCTAGAGCTGGTGATGCTGTAGTAGCAGGGTCACTAATCCCTAATCCATAAAATGTGTTGGTAAGGAGGACAATGCAAGGAAGAAAAATAAACATCTCAAAGTGGTACAATAGCATCACTGCAATTCCCTGTTACTTTAACGAAACCGATTTAGTTATGTAATTAAACAAGTTATTTGGAATTATTGAATCCTACATGAAATTTGAATCTACTTGATTCTAATACATTTATAAATAATTGTAATGTTAAGAACATTTAACTACACATCACTTGAGAACAAGAACTTCAAAATGTCACTATTCTTAAATTGTATTCAAATGTTTACAACGATAGCTTTCAGAAAATTATATTGGATTTCAGCGGTATCACCCGTCTTTGGGAATTGGTGGTGTTTATTTGTACGTTTCAGTCCTATACCATCAATTATGTGTCAGAAAAGTCACTTTGTTTAAATTGATAGTTGTTAAGAAATGTGAAAAATTATGTATACTTCGAGGTCGAATTTTATCATGAAATCAAGGTTTTGCAAATTCTTTTAGTAATTGACACTGACAATTATCGCTATTCCTAAAACCAAATTGGCCTGTACGGGATCCTCAGCCATTCAGTATACTAATGACTTTTGTTAGTATGCACCGCATGAAACCCCAGTCAATGCATATTCAGAGTTAATATAATTGATTATCTTACATGTATATGATACTTTAGTGTGGACTATCAATACTAGTCTAGGTAACCGCCCTCTTGACATTAGAGCGAAAGTAAGTATACCACTCTACGTAGATCTACAGTGTATGGCTGCACTTTTTGTCGTCATTTTCCTGCTACTCGCTGTGGAAAGCAACGCAGTGACGGCTCCTTCAGGTGAATGTTCGTACCTGTACTATTATTTTGGCATTCGTACGAGCCGCCTCCTTCCGTCTCTGGTTCCATCCTCAAGCAGCAGCTGTCTCGCAGGCTACAACTCGACCAATCCAAGTGCCTACTGCCTCGCCGAGTGTCAATCGCTGTACTCTGTGTATTCCAGATGCGCGTCTCGCGCCCTTGCCGACAACTACGCTTCAAACACTTGTGGACAATTTAACAACTCGGATTGCGCTGTTCTGCGGCAACAGGATTCTAGTTTGGTCTCAGCAATCATTTCAGCGTGCAAAAACGCCACTTACTGCAGTCCTTCGTGTGTGGCTGCCATCGCTGCCCTGGAGCAATTCAGTGGGTGCTGCCAGTACGACGCCCTGAACGGCCCCAAGGCACTGTGCGGTCAACAGCCCATAGCGCCTTGCTCAACTGTACTGAATAGCGGCTCTGTGGTGACTCCAAGTAGAGAGTGTGCGTACGCGAGAACCTACCTCGGAGTGGGAATATCGGAGGTGGCGTCGCTCACACCCTCGCTTCACACCACGTGTCGCAGTACTTTGGCCAAGGGAGGGTTCGCTGGTAATATCTGTATCGCCGAGTGCCAATCCTTGTTCACTTTGCTCGCGACCTGTTTTGACGTGATACTTGCCAATTACTACTCTTCATCTTTGTGCGGAACACTGAGCAAGCAGAACTGTTCGTCCCTTTATGTAAACGAGACGCTGAGCTCTGACGTCCAATCAAAATGCTCCAACTCCACCTACTGCTCCCCTTCGTGCGTTGACGCCATCGCTGCCCTCGAGCAATACGGAGGCTGCTGCTATGCTTATATCCTCAACGGTCCAAAGGTCTTGTGCGGCCAACAGACCATATCCGATTGCTCCACTGTAATCAATTGGGTTGCGCAACCGACGCCCACCACAACGCCGCAGTCGGGCTTCTCTGCCACAACGCCGCAGTCGGGCTTCTCTGCAGCCGTTGGATTTAGCTCACTACTTACGGTGTTTGCGATCACCGTTCTGCTACACCTCATCTTAAACGATCCTATGCCATCATTTATGTGAAGAGGAGTGCGGCACAAATGTACGCGCGATATATTAGTTTGTACATTTGCAGGCATATGCTTCATCCCCGCATGTGTGTAGGATATCAAAGGTTTAGTCTATACATCTCATTTTCTCGTGCGTTTACTTTTAAAATGCCCGCGGGGTGTTCGCAAAGACAAAAGACTTTAAACAGTATTTAATCTGATATCAATTAGCTAGATGATTTACTACACATAATCTTTGCAGACTATAAAGCTAGTAAATTGAAATTACTAAATCAAGGCCCTCTGAAATGAGTTTGAAATCGTCACAAAATATCCAAGATGAACAAATGATTATAAATCACCATTTTACCAATTCTTAGTGGAATTTATCATTTTATATGCGACTGATCTTGATTTTAACTGATTATAATAACAATCATTATTTGCTGGTCAGAGTATAAAGGGGTAAATATTAAATGCACCCGCTGCTGCGTAAGATCTGGGGACGAGACTACATAACACATTATTGCTATCACTGATGTACTAATATACTATTTGAGCCCCCCACAGGCCCAGTGCAGTGCAGGGCGCGCGGTATTTGGTTTGGCCAAAGTGGGGGGAGGGAGGGGGGGGGGGGGGGGGGGGGGGGGGGGGGAACGAAGGCGTATCACCTATTCATTTATGCCCAGGCCCTGCTTTGATAATGCACACTTGCAAATGCTCATATGTTAGCCGAGGAATGAGGAGCTAACCAATTACATGTGTATCTAAACGCTACCTATACATGTAGCTCCACCCTTACATATACATTGTATACGAAGCCTTCTTTTTAATTAAATTTTTTTAATATTATTTTTTGTGCCAAGTTGGGTCTGGGTACGACGCCAGACAGGATGGGCGTATGCGTGAGAGGATAATGCAGCCACTTGTGTCCAATGTCGGTTCTTGGCAAAGGGAAAGAATGCGTACACTATTTACAAGGGCGCACAGATGAAACAATTTTCCCGATTTTCCTATACCATGCAACGAAATACCGGCTAGCGCTATAGCACGGCCCAGTGTGTGTGTGCGCGTGGACGCATGTGGCAAATTAGTTTTAACATTTTAAGCCTTGCAAATCACAATACAGCTGAGGTGTTGGTGTGGAGAGATATGACATGCACGAGCTCGAGACAGATATATTCAACACAATTCTACAGTACATCCAATTCCAATTATGTCCGAGTGAGCAGGATACAATGCATACAACGTGAAGAAGTGGATTTGGTTGTGCAGATACTATTAGTACATCATCCAACCATCTGCGCTGCTATCAGTCAACTTAAACTCTTCCTTCTGTGTGTGTGAGAGAGAGAGAGAGAGAGAGAGAGAGAGAGAGAGAGAGAGAGAGAGAGAGAGAGAGAGAGAGAGAGAGAGAGAGAGAGAGAGAGAGAGAGAGAGAGAGAGAGAGAGAGAGAGAGAGAGAGAGAGAGAGAGAGAGAGAGAGAGAGAGAGAGAGAGAGATGTACATTCATTAATTATTTGCTATGGTAATGTCAAAACAGGGTATAATCACATTTAGCACTCATTTAGGGAAGATTCAATAAAGTTATACTTTTCATCCGATTGTCATAGTTGGGGAAAAAACAACAAAATGAATCAACCCAACTAACATTATTTTTTGGTTTTGATGTAGTTGGAGTGACGATATGCTGAAGTGCACCTGGTAGTGCAAAACCTTGTTCTGCCTCAGGCAGGCTGTTCTCACCATGTGAAACGACACCTTCTGTGGAGGAAAAGAAAAGAAACCGTTTTCAATAAGTGCACACCCCACAATCTTTTTGCGCACACCCACCTAAATTGCTTGCGTTTGACGACTGCCGTCTGCGCTCGAACAGGCGCTTCGGAATCTGCACGCTCGTGCCTTCGCCAACACCGTTGTTCTGCACAGGAAAAACGGACACGGCGTTGGGAGAGGGAAACTTGAAGCGAGTGGCGGGTATGTCGGCCAGAGGAGGTGTGGGGGCCTTCTTCCTCACGATGGGGTCCGTTAGCCCCTGCGGATTCACCTGATTCCGCCTGGTGAACAGCTGCACGGGAGTAGTGCTGGTGACGATCTGGGGGGAGGGTCCCTGTAGTTGCTTGTGGGCGGGGCTCTGCTCAGAGTCCACGCTGGCGTCCAATTCCTGCTCGCAGGAGGGGCTATTCTTGACCCCGCGGGGGTCGGGAAGCTGAGACCCCTCTTGGTGGTGGTGGCGATCACTCTGTTTCTTTGGAACTCCTGAATGGGTGTGGCCACGAGAGGCTCCCTCCTTGTCCGATTTGTGGGGGGATTCCCTAAGTGACCTGTTCTGTATGATCAGTTCCTTCCTGTAAGCGTAGGCCAGTTCCAGGTCGGCGCGCGTGAATTTGGACTTGGCGTTGGCTCCCTCCAATGACTTGAAGCTCTGTGCTTCGCGTGCCGCGTATGCCAATAGGGATAGGAACTCGATCTCATGAACGAGGCTCCGACGGTCCATGCCATAGCTGCGAATCTTTTTTTTTTTAATTGTTAATTGGGGGTGTAAATAACATCCTTTAATAAAGATCATTCTTGCCACTCATTGCATGCCAGCACTTAAGCAATTTCATTTCTCTCAACTGTATTTACTAGCAATTTATTTATAGATTGCTCTAAAAAAAGATTGAACGCAACAAAATGTATTGTATTTACACAAGGCATCTAGAAAACGAATGCACAAGCAGGCTTACCAGAGAAGCGAGGGCCTGTGAACAGAGAGTGTTCTTCACCTCTTCTTCGTTGAAGTGTTGGGTAAGGAGACATGGCTTTATTAGCGGCAAGATCAGGTGCTTGTCCAACCACCCTAAATAAAAGGTTCAACTGATTGGAGGAAGTTTTTGCGTTGGGTTGTACTGGTAGCACATGTAATGGGAAGTTTGCATTTACTATTGCACGCAAAGTAATTTCATTCACATCAAGCCCCAAAGCACAAAGGTGATGTGCCTTCACTATTAAAGATATATAATTGCATGTCATCAATATTGCTGCGCTATCAGGTATACTCTCTTGATTCTAGCTGGACGTCACTATCAAAGTAACCCTTATTCTAACCAGCAATTGACTTTTTTCTCTTCTCGGGTTGTAATGCATACCACTATATGGTTGGACACCAAACTAACCATCATTTTCAATGCTGAATTTTGCAAATTCCTTTTGCGCTGTCCGTACATCAACAAAATCCAAACCTACATGTATGCGGATTGAGTTAAGCAGTCAGTGCATGCAGCAATTAGTTTTGACAACCGAAAAACACTATTATCATAAGAACGCACCTCTCAAGTTGACCTGAGGGATCGTCATCATGGCTGTGACGAACTTGCTGGCCTTCTTGTTCACTAGAAGCACATGCAGGGCAGTCAATCATGTTAACAATCACCCAACACCACTGCACGATTACCTGGTACTTCCACTCCACAGTACTCCACTCTAGGAACCTGAAACCACAAATAGGTAAGGTCAGTCACACCCCCTGCTCCAAAATGGGTCACCCAGGCAAAGTACCCCGAATACATGCAGCCATTCCCATGCACAAACTGAAATTAATCAACCTTCATTCTCCCCTCCTGTTTTGAGTTACCATAAAGTGATCTGTTACACTTCTAAGAATGAACTGCCTTCGGAAGCAACGCTCGCAATATTCTGTCTGAAGCAGTGATATGGTTTTCGATGGTTTGACGGTCCTAGAACAAATGCTGCACCTGGAGTAGAACGATGTGACCTTAAAGCGCACGCATGCATTAAAAAATCGACTCACTGCATTTTTTTCCCCATCTGCTTCGCAACCTGGTTGGTCACGCCCCTCTTGATCAACTTGAAGGCCTCCGCGGTGATCACGGAGGCGTGGTCGAGTAGCTTCATGCCCGTCTCGATCGACACGCCCTTCTGCTTCATGGCGTACAGCTCACTGAACGAGTACACTCCGGGAGTGGTCGAAATTAAATCCCCAGAATACGACTCGTACGTCGAGCCGGGGCGGCTGCCGGTCGTCGAGTCACGTCGAGTCACCCCGCTCCCTGGGGACGTGTCCCCGAGGGGGTCTCGGGAGTGTCGAATGGACGTCGGCTCGCTCTCCACTAGCGAAGCGGGTGATTTTGGTGGGGAATCGGACTGGGACCGGGACTGAGGTGTGTTCACGCTATGCACCGAGGCAGTCGAACGTAGCTTCTGAGGTGGAGGGGGCGTGGGTTCGGGAACGCCCACGGGTCTGTTCGACGGGAGGCTTTCGACCGTCCCGTTTTCGGTCACTCTGAACGTGATGGGCCGGCATAGCTCCCTGGTGTGCGCGAATATCCGAGCTACGTGGATTCCCGTGCACCTGCTCTGGAAGTGGATGACGATCTCATCGTCCACAAGGGAGGCGGTGCCCGACAGCTGGAACTCGGTGCGGAGCTCTAATGGTGTCTTGGTCTGAAGGTCCAGACGCGATCCTGTTTTGTACGCGACGACACATTCCAAGAAGGAGTGCCTCAGCCTCTGCACAGCAAGAGATCCTGGACATTTAAGAAACAACGCTATCTCCCTTCCGGCCATGGTGGGTTTTATTGTCGGTTGCTAGGATACGAGACTTATACGGGTAAGGGTGGGGCTCGAAACGATGCCACCGAATTTACATGTTCGCGCAATCCTTATGATACATAAATAGAACAGTGTCTGAGCGGACATAGCTCCAGCTCGAATTCAAAGTCGCTGGGTATTAAATATAATTTGCTCGAGACAATATTACTCTAATAATTTGTTGCCGCTCAAAAGGTTGTATCTTGTATGCTAGGGTCGGGTCCCCAGACTTAGACCGTTACACAAATGGGGGTGCTAACGTGAAACGAAATTAGACCCAACTATTGATGCAACGACCGCGAGCGCAAAATACAAATATGCAGCTTTAAATATGCTCCAATATGATTGCACTTCAACTGACGATATTCATGCATAATCACAATCATCGGACAATCGCATAGGTGCGTTTTTTATCTCGACCACCCACATACAATCTGAACTGCACAACTGGTGAGAAAGGATTGTAGATGTTTGTCCCTTGAAAGCTTTGATGAGGGAGCAGGTGAAAGCATTTAAAGGTTGATGCAACAGCTACAGTATGTGTGGAGGAATGACGAATCCATTGTAATTACATGCAGGAAAAATTGTATTCATTAATACGCTTTTAACTTTATTCTATGACATTTGAACACATCATGTATGACATTCACTTTCAATACACTTTTCAGTGGAACGTATTGTCTATTATAAGCTTTTACCAAACCCTTCACTCATATGTCTCCTATCGATAGAACTGAATGGTCAACATTTATGAAAATGAAAATGAATATCCAAATACCACATTTCAATCCTCAGAAATATAACTAGAGCAATGGTTCGATATTGATCTCCAAAGCCGAAGCCGGCATGTTGAGCTCAAATGCATTGATCACACCAGGATGCAGCACACCAAGCTTGCCAATCACCTTCCCTCCACTGAACACTTCAGCACACCTTCCAGAAATATACGTTGGATCTACAAGATGAATGCAATGTAAATCAGGTCACAGAGAGAGAGAGAGATTTGACTAATAATTGACTTGACCACACTGCATCATGTACATTACCGTCCACAGCTTTGAGATGATAGGATTCGCTTCCTTTGGCAAATGGAATCTTCAGCAGCTGCAACAGCTGCATCACCCTATCAAGCAGTCCATGAATTACCTGCAGAAATAGCATTTTGCATACGCTATAATGTTTTTGAGGTCTTAAAAGAGTCTTAACAGTATTGTCAATACAACGATTTATAGTGTGTAGGTAGTATGCATATGGGTATGGGTGAACTAATACAGCAGCATCGATTCACAAAATGTAATTTATATATTCTGAAACACACCTCAAAGCCTGGGGTTCTTCCATAGTACACAGCACATAGGTGACAGGTAATTCTTTGCACCAACATCTAATGGACAAGAAGAGTGCTGCATCAATTTGAGCATTTATAGTAATGCACTAGCTAAACATAACGATTTGACGATCAAAGAAAAGTATTCATAATACAATTTCCCAATTATTGAAGACAAAAAGTATATACAGTATGGACACATATACATAAAAACACGAACACATAAATACATGCATGAACAGCACATGTGCATACATATAACAGATACCTTGTTTATCATCCTTAAGTACAACATCGGATATTTCAAATACTTGGAGTGGCAGTGGCATCTTCTTATTGGCTGCAATGGTCTTCAGCAAACCAGGGAGCAACGTTGTGCGAGCAACCTAATATTCATGCAGAGTACACAACATAATCTTAGTCGTCCTAATTTCGATAGTTAAACTGCCTCACAAAACACTGGCATTTCGTAATGAGCATGTCAGTACATCCCAGAATTTGCGAGCAGCTCTGTCATTAGTAACCAGCATCAGCAATGTTAACATACTCCTACGTGTATCTTGAAATTATTTAAATAAAATGTTTGTAGGCAACCATGCTACCTGCTAAAATGGTGCCAATCATTGACTCATTCTCCTAGCATATCCCCTTTATCAGTTGTGGATGATGAAGACAAAGAAGTTGAAGTTTTTAAACAACTTCGTGATGAATATATTTTTCATCAGAGCGATACAAGAAAAAGAAAACCTGAGACCTGATAAAGCTACAGTATAGCATCATAGAGGATGCATCTGTGGACCATACAACGTTTGTAACCATAACCCAAACGGCTGATATCTTTGTCGACTCTTTGGTAGAATACCTTTTGAAGCTGCGCAAGCACGACTTCATTGCAAAAGAGCAAGCTGCGTTTTTAGTAGAGAAGTCTTCTTTACAAGAAGGTGAAATTGTTGTGCTTGGTGATTTCGCAGAAAATTACAGCTTTGTTATTCAGGACGCAGTTCAGGGGTTCCACTGGAACAACACTCAGGCAACGATCCATCCGTTTGTTGCATACTACTATGATGCTGTGAGAGGTGAAGTTTGCTTCCTGAATTTCGTAATCATCTCAGACTCACTCACGCATGATAGTGTGGCAGTTCACTGCTTTGTAAAAAAGCTTTTAACATTCCTGGTCACCAAGCTTACTGTGAAGAAAGTGTACTACTTCTCAGATGGAGCTGCTTCCCAATATAAAAACAAAAAGAACTTTGTGAACTTAGCTTTTCATAATCGAGACTTCAAAAACATCGAAGCAGAGTGGCACTTCTTTGCCACTGCTCATGGCAAGGGCCCATGCGATGGGTTAGGGGGAACAGTGAAGCGCGAAGCTGTCAGTACAAGTTTGAAGAGACCACTAGAAGGGCAGATACAAACACCACAAGAGCTTTCTGAATGGGCAAAGGATGCCATTCCTTCTGTCACCTTTGAATTTGTTGACAAAAGTGAGGTAGAAGCTGAAGAACGTGCTCTTCAAGAACGTTGTGGATTTTGCTGGCCTAACGAAGGCCTCGTTGAAGAAACTGGACATCTAGGATGAAGCATACATATACACACCAACACCCTCACACCCACACATCTGGAACCTGTATCACTGTCACACACCAATGCCATTATGGAGGCATAGAGACTGTCCACCGTGTTTGCCATAGCAACCAACCCCAGCATGACCAATAGATGCAGCTGTAACCATCGAAGGAACCCAGTCCTACCATGCATACTATAAACTGAAAGATTGCACAAACAAGCTTATGGTGAAGACATACTCCAGATCACTTTCTAGTGAAATTGTGCAAATTTCGAACCATCGTGAGCCCATTCCTATTGACGATGTCGGTGGGTATGTGATTTGCCAATACGGAGGTGCGTGGTGGCTTGCCTTTGTTCTTAAAACAAATTCCAATGCTAAAGAAGTAGAATAAAAGTTTATGCATCCAGCTGGCCCATCTCCTTCCTTTGTTTTCCCTAGAAAGGATGATATCTTGATCGTTAGCCATGCTGACATATTGAGGAAGGCTAACCCTACCACAACTACAGGTCGTGTCTACGATGTTTCGAGCGAAGAGGCAGAAACTGCATCACGTACAAAACAATCAGGGACAGAAAGCAGTCCGGACATGTGCCTTCACGTTCTTCACGTTTTTACTGGCTCCGTATCCCACGTGAAGGCAGGTGTCCGGACTGCTTTCTTTCACTGAGCGTTTTGTACATACACTAGTGAGGCTGATGGAAACTTCAATCTCCAGCTGGCGGTGTGGGAAAAGCGCCCTCACAATTCAAGCAACGCAATTCTACTTCAGAGAGGACATACGATATACTTTGGGTATTTAAAGATGACGAAGCGTCAAGCATCACTAAATACCTTCAAGTACAACCTCAACCATTTCCACCCCACACTTTAATCAAAGCATGACTGGGTGTGCGCTGCACATGTACGGTCAGAGGCGATATCTCACATAGCTTGCCCAGCAAAGGCAGAGGGTAAACGAAAGTAGACAGCATCTCTGGACCTACCATTACCAACAGCCCTCCTTTGTACGTAGATTTGCTGGGCAAATTACAGTGAGTTTTGTCGTACTCTAATATCTCTTAGTGCGGGGGGAGTATACCTATGGGTCAAGGACTGTGGGGAACACTGTTAAATCCATTCGCCCCAAAAGCTGAAGTCAACGCTTTTAACAGTACAATTGTCATGAAATCGTTGTAAACACATTGAGAACCCTGCATTATGTTTGTTCTTCCATGCAGACTGTGTAGTGTCCATACTGAGTCTTGTTTATCTACCACTAGTTATCTCTTCTTTGAGCAATAAACAAAAAATGTTGAGTTTCACAACCTGTGAGAAAGTACCTGAGCAAGGTGGTGTGGCCTTACGAAGCTGGAGGACATGCTCTTGAGCTTGAGAAAGAGAAGCATGAGATGGATACGAAATGGTTGAAACTCACGGTAGTGGCGTAGAAATTGGCGGATAAACCCCCTGCACCCCCCGAGGAGCTGGATAAATCTCCCGGCAGCACAGACAAGGTACCGGAGCTGGATAAATCCCTGGAAGTACTCCTGGAGCAATCCAAAGCCACACCGTGCCAGAGGAGACACCTGTAACCAGGGTTTCCTCGGAGGACATGGAGATGGAAACATCCCAAACCTTGGCACAGATCAGTGCCACAGCAGGGGTCGAAGCAGCCGAGCTGTCCAACGAGGCGAAGGACAAAGTTCTGCAGCGAAGTGTAGCTTTGCCCCAAGCACGCTCTCTGCTGGTATGGGGCCTACTTGAGTCCACCCGTAGGGACAACAACCTCAACCATTTCCACCTCACACTCTAATCAAAGCATGACTGGGTGTGCGCTGCACATGTACGGTAAGAGGCAATAGCTCACGCAATTCATCGCAGCTTGCCCTGCAAAGATTGTCGAAGTATGTCGCTACACTATGAAGGGTAATTCATTTCTCAAACGTATTCAGATTTATTCATCAGAAGTATTTTTGGATACATGGAAGAAATCATGGTCACCAACTCGAGCACATCGGTATTT
This sequence comes from Ephydatia muelleri, assembly GCA_013339895.1. Taxonomy (NCBI): domain Eukaryota; kingdom Metazoa; phylum Porifera; class Demospongiae; order Spongillida; family Spongillidae; genus Ephydatia; species Ephydatia muelleri. Next base: position 5,046,315 of record JABACO010000008.1, on the reverse strand, counting down.
GCACGGTATTTGTCCTGTAACGACCATAGTGTTAGTTGACTTTAAGTATGATTGGTTGGAACAGTTCCCCTCACCAAAGGCAGTATGATTGGTTGGAACAGTTCCCCTCACCAAAGGCAGAGGGAAAACAAAAGTAGACAGCATATCTGGACCTACTATTACCAACAGCCCTCCTTTGTATGTAGAGCTGCTGGGCAAATTACAGTGAGTTTTGTTGTACTCCAATATCTCTTAGTGCTGGGGGGCCTATGGGTCAAGGACTGTGGGGAACACTGTTAATTCCATTCGCCCCAGAAGGTGAAGTCAACGCTTTTAACAGTACAATTGTCATGAAATCGTTGTAAACACATTGAGAACCCTGCATTATGTTTGTTCTTCCATGCAGACTGTGTAGTGTCCATACTGAGTCTTGTTTATCTACCACTAGTTATCTCTTCTTTGAGCAATGAACAAAAAATGTCGAGTTTCACAACTTGTGCGAATGTACCTGAGCGAGGTGGTGTGGCCTTATGGTGCGCTTGAGGACATGCTTTTGAGCTTCAGAAAGAGGAGCATGAGATGTTGCCAGGACAGCAGTCTCCGACTGTGGAGATGCCAGACAGCTGCAGCTCTAAACTACAGAGTGAACTACAGTGCAAGGGTAAAACTGGAGGGTAGGGTTGTATAGAACAATGAACGAGGAGTGTACATGTTGAATGAGGTGAAGTCTGAGTGGGGTATGGTCACATTACCAAGTACTGGTCCAGTCCTATTGCAAAGAGGGCTATACAGATGGAAGGCACGATGCCAATTACACGTTATCAATGAGTCTCTCATGGATATTGTTAAAGAAATGGCCAAAGTTACCAATCCAAAGAAACAACTACCATCCAATAAAACAGATACACTGTGTACATATCACGATGTTCCTCTATAGGACTCAAAGATTGGTTGGCCATCCACGAGGGGATCATGGTGTTAAAATACTGTTGCTGGGCAAATTACAGTGAGTTTTGTCGTACTCCAATATCTCTTAGTGCGGGGGGAGTATACCTATGGGTCAAGGACTGTGGGGAACACTGTTAATTCCATTCGCCCCAAAAGCTGAAGTCAACGCTTTTAAAGGTACAATTGTCATGAAATCGTTGAAAACACATTGAGAACCCTGCAATATGTTTGTTCTTCCATGCAAACTGTGTAGTGTCCACACTGAGTCTTGTTTATCCACCACTAGTTATCTCTTCTTTGAGCAATAAACAAAAAATGTCGAGTTTCACAACTTGTGCGAATGTACCTGAGCGAGGTGGTGTGGCCTTATGGTGCGCTTGAGGACATGCTCTTGAGCTTCAGAAAGAGGAGCATGAGATGTTGCCAGGACAGCAGTCTCCGACTGTGGAGATGCCAGACAGCTGCAGCTCTAAACTACGGAGTGAACTACAGTGCAAGGGTAAAACTGGAGGGTTGGGTTGCATAGAACAATGAACGAGGAGTGTACATATTGAATGAGGTGAAGTCTGAGTGGGGTATGGTCACATTACCAAGTACTGGTCCCCAGTCCTATTGCAAAGAGGGCTATACAGATGGAAGGCACGATGCCAATTGCACGTTATCAATGAGTCTCTCATGGATATTGTTAAAGAAATGGCCAAAATTACCAATCCAAAGAAACAACTACCATCCAATAAAACAGATACACTGTGTACATATCACGATGTTCCTCTATAGGACTCAAAGATTGGTTGGCCATCCACGAGGGGATCATGGTGTTAAAATACTGTCACCAGAGCTGCTGGGCAAATTACAGTGAGTTTTGTCGTACTCTAATATCTCTTAGTGCTGGGGGAGTATACCTATGGGTCAAGGACTGTGGGGAACACTGTCAATTCCATTCGCCCCAGAAGGTGAAGTCAACGCTTTTAACAGTACAATTGTCATGAAATCGTTGTAAACACATTGAGAACCCTGCATTATGTTTGTTCTTCCATGCAGACTGTGTAGCGTCCATACTGAGTCTTGTTTATCTACCACTAGTTATCTCTTCTTTGAGCAATGAACAAAAAATGTCGAGTTTCACAACTTGTGCGAATGTACCTGAGCGAGGTGGTGTGGCCTTACGGAGCTGGAGGACATGCTCGAGCTTCAGAAAGAGGAGCTTGAGATGTTGCCAGACAGCTGCAGCTCTAAACTACGGAGTGAACTACAGTGCAAGGGTAAAACTGGAGGGTAGGGTTGTATAGAACAATGAACGAGGAGTGTACATGTTGAATGAGGTGAAGTCTGAGTGGGGTATGGTCACATTACCAAGTACTGGTCCCCAGTCCTATTGCAAAGAGGGCTATACAGATGGAAGGCACGATGCCAATTGCACGTTATCAATGAGTCTCTCATGGATATTGTTAAAGAAATGGCCAAAATTACCAATCCAAAGAAACAACTACCATCCAATAAAACAGATACACTGTGTACATATCACGATGTTCCTCTATAGGACTCAAAGATTAGTTGGCCATCCACGAGGGGATCATGGTGTTAAAATACTGTCACCAGAGCTGCTGGGCAAATTACAGCGAGTTTTGTCGTACTCTAATATCTCTTAGTGCAGGGGAAGTATACCTATGGGTCAAGGACTGTGGGGAACACCGTCAATTCCATTCGCCCCAGAAGGTGAAGTCAACGCTTTTAACAGTACAATTGTCATGAAATCGTTGTAAACACATTGAGAACCCTGCATTATGTTTGTTCTTCCATGCAGACTGTGTAGCGTCCATACTGAGTCTTGTTTATCTACCACTAGTTATCTCTTCTTTGAGCAATGAACAAAAAATGTCGAGTTTCACAACTTGTGCGAATGTACCTGAGCGAGGTAGTGTGGCCTTACGGAGCTGGAGGACATGCTTCAGAAAGAGGAGCATGAGATGTTGCCAGGACAGCAGTCTCCGACTGTGGAGATGCCAGACAGCTGCAGCTCTAAACTACGGAGTGAACTACAGTGCAAGGGTAAAACTGGAGGGTAGGGTTGTATAGAACAATGAACGAGGAGTGCACATGTTGAATGAGGTGAAGTCTGAGTGGGGTACGGTCACATTACGACTGTGGATCAGATTGAGGCTGAGAATGCCGAGAAACGTCAAATTGAGCAGACACAGTTTGCACAGGTCAGTCAGCAAGACGTAAAAAATGTGGAGCTCAGACATCCCACCGGCTGGGGATATCTGGCTAGCCGATTCAAAGGGTATTGGAAAGGAAGAGACGACTGGTTTTTTGAGCAAATTGAGGAATACGTCTGCAAAGAAGGATGCGACGCGACTTTTACAGGTAATGGAGGGGGAAACCCAGGAGGTAGTCGCAGCACAAGTCGAGACTGCTTTGACATCAGATCCTTTTTTGAAGCTCCCCGTCGTAAAAACACCGGTGGCGCAATGCAAAATGGAGACATACTTGGACAAGCTGTTACAGCAAGCGGACTTGATGATGGACTTAATGCCTGGCTTCAATCCCCTGGGCCGTCCCAACTCAGTTCTGGAATTGGAAACATATGCCACGCATCAGGAGTCGACCTTGAAGGAGCTACTCAAAGATCCCGAGTCGAATTTTCGGAATGCGCATCAGTATGCGATTCAATCGACTCAGTACTCTTTGGCACAGATGTACACTGTCCAAGTGAAAGCACTGGAAGTACTGCGGTTAATACGAATCAAGAAATTGCAACGATTGATTCTAGAAGAAGATGTTTATCCCTTAGCAGGTCAAGAAATAAAGGTAGACCATCTAGCACACCTCAGCTACAACAAGACAGCTCTCGCAAAAGACATAGACGAAATGAAGAAGTTATTTGTACAGAAGAAGAAAGACCAGCCGAAGTGGCAATTGTTGAAGTATCAGATGTTGTCAGCAGAGAGGGACCAGATGGTGTTGGCAGCGAAGAAGCGGTCGCTCAAGAGGAAAGCAGAAGAGGAATTGGAGCAGGAAGAGATCAAGAAGATGAATTTCTTGCTCGAGAACGATCCAGAATTACTGAACCTGGACGTGTCTATGGAACAGCCGACATCCCCACCTTGCTGCTCCAAATCTTTGGTCGAAAGTCTATGCTTGAACCAGCCAGCACAGGATGTTGGCTTAATCAGTCTCTGCACAGCACTAAAGAGTCCGTCCGTAGAGCAGGACTAGTAAAACTATTTTGGGGGTATAATCGTAAGGTAGCTCAAAAATTAACGTATAATGAAAAGGCCACTAAAGGGAGATGTGCTAGGCAGTCCGGGGGGGAATATAGGATAGTAGCTCAAACCATTAGGATGGATTACTACATCAAGTTCAGTACTTTAGTTAAAATCCATCCTTTCATGCTGAATGAAAGCAGCACTTGGGAGAAAAAAAGATTTGATGTTGCCTGAGGGCGTGCCTGCTGAAAAAGTGGTTAGTGTGTGGATATGTGGAGATGGAGGAGTAGGCAAGTCTAGATTTGTCAATTGGTTCGTGAAGTATTGTCTAGACCACAGAGTGTACAAGTTGCCATACTCTGCTGAGTATAAATGGTGGGATGGTTACATCTTAGAAAAGGTGGTGCACATTGAAGAGTTGGATTTGAGGTCACGCATGGTTGTATCGCAAGTGAAAGCATTGCTAGATTTTGACACCATTAGAGTTGAAAAGAAAGGATCAGTTACACAGCCTGTGCGGCCATGGGTGTTCTTTATCACATCAAACTTCACCCCACAAGGTGTATTTCAAGATCAGTGGGATGATGCTCTCCAATCTCGGTTCAGCACTGAAAGGTACCAACCAGGCGGTAAACCGAAGGAGAAAAAGTGGAGTCAAGATCTGGTGTGGCAAATCAACTCCCAAGCTGGTTTTGCAATGCTGTTTGATAAGCTGAAGACAGTGTTTGAAGAATACCCTGGCATGCCTGCTGTAATGGATCCGAATTTCCACTACACTGCTTTGAGAGACCCGGTACACTGGGTGGACTATGATCATGTACTTAATTTGTAAAGTGTGAACTATGTATTACATTATACTATTGGCCTCTATTCTTTTCTGAACCCCCCCCTCCACCTCAGGTTGCTCGCAGGTGGAGGAGGGGGTGTATGTAAATGTAAACACATTGAGAACCCTGCATTATGTTTGTTCTTCCATGCAAACTGTGTAGCGTCCATACTGAGTCTTGTTTATCTACCACTAGTTATCTCTTCTTTGAGCAATGAACAAAAAATGTCGAGTTTCACAACTTGTGCGAATGTACCTGAGCGAGGTGGTGTGGCCTTACAGAGCTGGAGGACATGCTCTTGAGCTTCAGAAAGAGGAGCATGAGATGTTGCCAGGACAGCAGTCTCTGACTGTGGAGATGCCAGACAGCTGCAGCTCTAAACTACGGAGTGAACTACAGTGCAAGGGTAAAACTGGAGGGTAGGGTTGTATAGGACAATGAACGAGGAGTGTACACGTTGAATGAGGTGAAGTCTGAGTGGAATAAAGTGGCTGATGTTGTAGAGCCGAGGGCGAGACTAGCAATGTGTGTGGAAGGGTACTAAGCAGTGAATTACTACAATGCAGGAAAACTGCCAACGCTTAGAAAGCTCAGACAGCAGAGATAATTGCTCACTCGTTCAATCCTTCCTCTTATTATAGAGTATGACAAAAACAAACATAAAGCAGAGAATCATCACCTCCAATTCCTTTATACCAACAACAGACTTCTGGCAGCCTTTAAAAATAAAAATAACATCACTCAACTTATACCAAGAGCAACCCTAAAACTGGACAGATTTGTTACGGAAGTCAACAACATTCCTTTGAATTGGACTTTCTCTCGATCAAATCTAGGGAATGTAACATGACAGGCTGCATGGTATGCCCGAATCTGTATCAGAGAAATGCATTCATATGCAATACTACACAAAAAAGACACCCAATCTTCCACAACATCTCTTGTGACACCAAAGGATGTCTTAGAATATATCATTTTCTGTCGTTTGAACGACAGTGAATTAGACAGAAAATATGCTCTTGCGGGAATGCGAAGATGACGTATGCGCAGTGTTGGGATATGCATGAGCGCAGCCTGCGCAGGGCAGACAGGCTGGCTGGTGCGGCATCCGTTGATGCCGACGTGAATGTGGGTAGTAAAAAGGGGTGTATATGTGAATTGCAGCTGTTACAGAATACAAATACAGTGTGTTGACGCAAAAGAAGGCAATCTAAGGCGTCGTAGTGCACAACCACACTGCTGCAAATTACCAATCAAATGGCCACGGACGAACCATCGGGCGGAGCTGCGTTGCTGGACACGCAGTTTGGACTCTTGATGACCGAGATCGCTGGAATTCGGAACGAAGTGATGCTGAACTCTACGCAGACAACAGAGCTAGTAGAAAGGTGCGTTTGGCATGGTCAGAAGTACAATTTCCACAGCAAAGGAAATGAAAAACAGCACGATTTCAACGAGGGGATAGCCGCGTGCTGCGAGGAGGCGCAGGGGTTTATGAAGAAGCTGGAAAGAGCATGCGAAGGAAAGGAAAAGGGTATGGCGGAAAGAGCTGCAGCAGCCGCGGAGAAAGGACTAAGGATGATAGCACATCGTCAGAAAATCATAAAGATTGCCGATCGCTCCGAACATGGTTGGGCAACGGTTGCGGAGTACGAAGATGACGATCTGGCCGAGAACAACGAGGATGAAAGGCGTCTCGAAAAAGCAGAGAGAGCCGTGGAGAGGAAGTTGAAACGAAAGATGCGAACGCCTTATGAAAAGGTAGGCGGACGTCCTTTGAGTGTACCTGCCGGTGGTAGAGTGGCTAGCAACAATACTTGGGGTCGAGTTGTCGGTCCCTGTTTTTCTTGCGGAGAGATAGGTCACTTGAGGAAGGCGTGCAGAAAATTCGGAATAACGGTGCCTTCTCCCTCAACTGGTATCCTTTTGAGTGCATGCATGGGTATGCATACATTGTACATGTGCTAGGTAGGTATAATGCATGGGTCACTTGTATAGGTAAATTTATGCTGCATGCATGCAGGAATGCTTACGTATGGCAGTGACCGCAGTGAAAGTGGCTGTGAGAGCACTCTCGGGGGGTGCGGGTTGGAAGTGGCATAGAGTGGTGCCTCTGATTGCCGCGAGGCGTTCAGAAGTGGCCGAGGGCCTCCAACATGTTATGCAGTCGTTTTCAAGGGGACGTTTACCCGTTCTAGTGTTTGGCAGAATGTGGCCAATGTGCACAGCTGATGATGACGCAATCCAATTTGTTATGGAGAAATGGTATCGCATGCAAAGGGCATGATCGTGGAGGCAAAATATGTAACTCTCAGTATGTAGGCATAACAACACGGAACATGAAAGAGAGGATCAGAAGATATAGGAAGATATAGGAATGAGTTTGCAATCAAATATGCACAACATAGAAGCCGGGTATGGTCACATTACCAAGTACTGGTCCCCAGTCCTATTGCGCAGAGGGCTATACAGATGGAAGGCACGATGCCAATTACACATTATCAATGAGTCCCTCGTGCTGTGAATCGACGAAACATCTTGGAACAAAATGGATTTCGCAGGGGTGCATTTTTGATGTACGCAAACTCTTGCATGTTTTCCAATTTACGGGTGCCGTCAGTGGACTTTGTCCAGTTAGGTTACATGGTACTGTGGATTACTCACTTCAATGAAACGGTGAACAATTTCCAATTCTCTGGAAATTCCAACTATCATAATATGCACTTATTTGCTAGATTGGGATTGGATAATGAACCTGAGTTTGTTAAAAGTCTGATCAGACGTGGTGAACCCAATTTTCTTGGAAGTGATCGTCTTCCAAGTATTTCTCAACTTTGTGACGTGCTCCAACGAAGACATGGGAGTAGTGGGGTGGACATGGAGGACCAGACAGTAGTGGGATGGACATAAAGGACCTGACAGTAGTTAGGTCGTAATAGAGAACGAGACAGTAGTTGTGTTGTCATAGAGGACCTGACAGTAGAGGAGTGGACAGGTGGACAAAGAGGCTGACAGCAGATGGATGGACATAGAGGACCAGACAGTAGTGAGGTGGCACTACTCCCTCCCTCATAGATATTGCAAAGAAAATTACCAAGCCAAAGAAACAACTACCATCCAATAAAACAGATACAGTGTGTACATATCACGATGTTCCTCCACAGGACTCCAGGATTGGTTGGCCATCCACGAGGGGATCATACTGTCACCCTTTTCCCCTAGAAAGGATGGAGGTGGCGGTGGAAAAGGCATAGACATTCTGAATTTATCAACAGATGAAGTAATGAAAGACGTGTATCCCTTATGCGTGTTTCTGTCCACTGTTAATCTTTCATGTCCCAACCCTAAACAACTATTTCTCCTTCAACGGTAAAATGTATCACCAAAACAGTGGAATAGCCATGGACACCCCCCATTAGCACAAATCATTTCATATGGTCAATTGAACACAATTTTTTCAGTAACCAGCCTACCAAACCACTCTTCATCAAACGATACAAACGATATAGGGTATTTAAAGATGACGAAGCGTCAAGCGTCACTAAATACCTTCATGTACAACCTCAACCACCTCACACTTTAATCAAAGCATGACTGCACATGTACTGTACAGTAAGAGGCGATATCTCCCGCAGCTCCTCACAGCTTGCCCAGCAAAGGCAGAGGGTAAACGAAAGTAGACAGCATCTCTGGACCTACCATTACCAAAGCCCTCCTTTGTACGTAGAGCTGCTGGGCAAAATACAGCGAGTTTTGTCGTACTCTAATATCTCTTAGTGCGGGGGGAGTATACCTATGGGTCAAGGACTGTGGGGAACACTGTTAATTCCATTTGCCCCAGAAGGTGAAGTCAACGCTTTTAACGGTACAATTGTCATGAAATCGTTGTAAACACATTGAGAACCCTGCATTGTGCTGAGTTTCACAACTTGTGCGAATGTACCTGAGCGAGGTGGTGTGGCATTACGAAGCTGGAGGACATGCTCTTGAGCTTCAGAAAGAGAAGCATGAGATGTTGCCAGGACAGCAGTCTCTGACTGTGGAGATGCCAGACAGCTGCAGCTCTAAACTATGGAGTGAACTACAGTGCAAGGGTAAAACTGGAGGGTAGGGTTGTATAGGACAATGAACGAGGAGTGTACATGTTGAATGAGGTGAAGTCTGAGTGGAATAAAGTGGCTGATGTTGTAGAGCCGAGGGCGAGACTAGCAATGTGTGTGGAAGGGTACTAAGCAGTGAATTACTACAATGCAGGAAAACTGCCAACGCTTAGAAAGCTCAGACAGCAGAGATAATTGCTCACTCGTTCAATTCTTCCTCTTATTATCGAGTACGACAGGAGAGTACCACAAGTGAAAACCATTTTCAAAAACAAACATAACATCATAGCGGAGACGATCGATGTCGAAGGTGATGTGGATGGGCGTATCCATGGTAACAAAAAGCATTTTGGCCTCACTTATTGTGTGCTCCTGACCAGTGCACAGTAGTAACATTGCTTCAGGATATACCAGGACAAAAAATGTTCCTGTTTTTCTGTTGTTATATTGTGATAGGCATTTCCTCTGCCCATTCTCCCTCCATCCCCTCACCAGTACTCACAGCTCAAAGGACTTACATGCACTGTTCTCGTACACATTGAAACTGAACACCAGCGGCTGTGGACACGGAGCACTAGAGATCATCTCCAATTCCTTGATACCAACAACAGACTTCTGGTAGCCTTTAAAAACAAAAATAACATCAATCAACTAATAACAAGAGCATCCCTACAACTGGAGAGTAGTTAAGGAAGTCAACAACGTTCCTTTCAATGGACTTTCTCAATCAAATCTAGAAAATGTAACATGAGAGGCAGCATGGCATTGCCCGAACCATTATCAGAGAAATGCATTCATATGCAATTCTACCCAAAAAGAATCCCAATCCTCCACAACATCTCTTGTGACACCAAAGGAGTCTTAGAATGCTAAATATGTAACTCACAGTATGTAGGCATAACAACGCGGAACAAGATCAGAAGATATAGAAATACGTTTGCGAACAAAAATGCAAAACATAGAAGTCTCCTGTACATGCGCATGCTATTGTTATAAATAGTACCGTCTGTTGCTGTGAAATATTCCCCGCGTTTTTAAGATTTGCATGCAAAGCTGTCGTTCAACCGCTAAAACAATATCCTTTCCCGCTGCATTTTGCTGTGATCAACCCAAGCGCCACTCCAAACGTGAAAGGTATGATCTTCGGCCAGTTTCAGCAACACTTATATCTGCACACCCATCACTGTGCTTTACAAAAACAATCGCCTTTGTACTAATTGCCGAAAAGAACTTTATTGTCAGTGAACTGTTGCTGCCTTATTGGAGGACACTGCTGGTCCAAGTACATCTGAATCTGTGGGCATCATTGAGAGTGAAAATCTGCAGCCAAGTTCACCACAAATGGACCATGACTCTGACTGGCAAGAGGATGACGAAGGTGCATTACACTCTTCCGATAGCAATGAAGTTGAAATGGAATCGCAGCCGAGTGATGAGAGTGAAATCATCATGCAGTTGAAAGAGAAATTCAATTCTACAGTGAAACGACGCGAGAAGCTGAGAATCCTGTTTTGCCAAAAAGTTGGACATTAAAAAAAAAACTATGCAGGTGTTTGTGGTTAGCAAGTACATGACAAAACAGGCGAAGAAACTTGTTCAAGAAAAAGGGGTTTTGTCAAGCCCAAACCCAAAGGCAGGCAAGTCACTGTCAAAGAGCACAGAGGAACAAGTAGTAAACTTCTATAGGAGTGATGACATAAGTCTTTTTCCTTACTTTTTTGCTATGGTGCATGTAGACATAGAATGCAAGTGGGGACAGCTAGGTACAGATGGTCCTCACAGGTCATTTATACTACAAGCCGGTGACTTTAAAAAGGTATCTCAACCCCAGATCTACATTGAGACACCATGTGACAATTGAAAAGGACAAAAATGACCCAACTACACTTGATAACCTTCACCATGTGTGTTAATTAGATAATGTGATTCACGTACAGGTACATTTGACAATAACAGTGGAAAATCATGGCGATTGAGATACCACATTGAAGTTGTTACTAAAAACCTCCTTGCTACCAAACAACAGCTTAACAATTATCACTCTGCTGAGGTAGCTGTTGTAGAGGCAGGAGCCCCGATGAATTATTTGCCTATTTGGTTGACTGGCTACACACAAGCTTTTCCACACCTACAGTACCTTCTGGATTGTAAGATGAAAGTTAATACTGTATGATGATCTGTTGTTTTTTTTGAAGGTTGTACTGTGAAGACTTACGACAAAACAGCTGAAAATTCATCATAGGGACATCAGGGTATCCTTAAATGTCCACTTACTGTGGAACTAGCGGTGTGGTGGCATAGTACCTCAAAGGATATTGAAAACTTCTTGCAAGACAGTTTCTCACGTGTACTACACCAAGATCTCTCAGTTTTTGACACAAGAAGTGATACTGGTCACTCAGGGAAGGCAATGGAGGTGCAGTGCACACAAAGGAAGATACCAAAATAGCGCACAAAATGATTTATTGCGCACAATATACACACCAACATAAGTAGCATGGCAATGTTTTCAACAGTCCAATCTATATGAGTTTGAGTACAATAGAAGCATAGGTCGTGCAAAGAAGTGATCATATGACCTCTTTGTCTTTTTTTTTTTTTTCTTTTTTGCTGGATGAAGCATTCTTATGAAGCGTGACTCTCACTAGCCAGCATTGCCCGTCACTAACTATATAGCTAATGAGACTTGTTTCCAATCCCTTTAACACATCATGACTGGTATCATTTGGAGTGAAATCGACTTTGGGAGGAGTTAAGATGCCACTCAATTGGTTGTAAGTTTGTATTTTATACGTCCGCAAGTGCGTGAGCTATTGATCATTATTAAGTAATCTGACAGTATGCACGTGTACATATACCCTGTGTAGAGTAAGGGATAAATAAATTATGCATGCGATAGCACCCAGAATACAAGATATGCCTGTGGAACAATATGCCTGTGGAACAAAATAATGACCAATCAAACGTCACCTGGAACTCGAGTGTCTTGGGATTACTAATATGCACAGCCGGTACATCTTCCAGCTTTCTCCTTAGTTTGGAGCCAACATCCTCCTTTGAGCACTGCACAATATATGGGCACAACACGAAGATAAGAGGTACAAATCCATGCATGCACACACACACACACACACACACACACACACACACACACACACACACACACACTTGTAAGTCAACCACCCCATTCGTGTAGAAGTACATGTACCTTTTGCATACACGCAGAGCATTGTGCCCATACCCAAATGTACAGTGAACTAGTATGTCTTTATGTGGTAAACAAACATGGGAAGTTGCAACAAAATCTGAGTGTATGATTGTAATTCATTGGTTGAATTGACATGGATGGTCCATGGTCCGTACATGTACCTTATGCATACATGCAGAACATTGTGCATGCTCTATGACTCCTCAGAGAGACAATACCAGTGGAGGAAGTAGCAGCAGGGCTCTTACATGTGTGCTCATGCCATTGCAGAATAGTACCCGAGACCCCTGCCCAAAACCACATATGCATAATACTGCGCTAATGGTTGACAATACCTAGTGGACACACCTCCACCACACTCTTTCCCAGTGGACACACCTCCACCCCGCTCCCAGTGGACACACCTCCACCACTCTCACTGAACACACCTCCACCACTCTCCCAGTGGACACACCTCTACCATTCTCCCAGTGGACACACCTCCACCACTCTCCCAGTGGAAACACCTCCACCACTCTCCCAGTGGAAACACCTCCACCCCGCCCCCAGTGGACACACCTCCACCACTCTCTCACTGAACACACCTCCACCATTCTCCCAGTGGACACACCTCCACCACTCTCCCAGTGGACACACCTCCACCACTCTCCCACTGAACACACCTCCACCACTCTCCCAGTGGACACACCTCCACCCCGCCCCCAGTGGACACACCTCCACCACTCTCTCACTGAAAACACCTCCACCATTCTCCCAGTGGACACACCTCCACCACTCTCCCAGTGGACACACCTCTACCATTCTCCCAGTGGACACACCTCCACCACTCTCCCAGTGGAAACACCTCCACAACCCCAGTGGACACAACACGACACCTCCCTGTAGACACACCTCCACCACATCCTCAGCACTACAGCCATAAATTGTACTTCCTCTGTAGATTTAACGTGAACCTTACCAAAGCAAAGGTGAGAGCTTCAGTGAATCCAGCCTCACAGACCCCACTCCTGAGCTGATCTGAGAGTTTGTTGAGAGGAAGCTGGAAGTAAAATCACAAAAAAATTATACTTGTATAGTGAAAATAAAATAGAAAATACTGAGATGAGTTTCACAAGACAAACAAAGCCACAATACATGCTTGCCTACACCAGGTGCTCGCAAAAGCCGATACATAATATGCAGTGTGTACTGTATGAACAAATGCAAGCATTTACCTGAAATTCAATACGCACTAGACTGCTTCAGTAATTGTGCACCAGTTTTAGTGTAGTCTTATAGTAAGTGATAATTTCACATACAGTGTTAGCTCAAATTGGCTATTTGACTAGCAGCAAGAATTATTAATGCTCTGATATGGATTTAGCCTGTTAAATTCAACGCTATATAGCAAATAAATATTGCCTTTATCACCAAATTATTCCACATAATGAGCTATGGTGTGTACAAGTGTAGTAATGGTTGTAGTAATGGTGTAGTAATGGTGTAGTAATGGTGTAGTAATGGAATGGTGTTCAATGATATACGAGACAAACCTGTTGGGCCACAGTGTTAGTTGAAGGGAAGGTCATCGCGATGTTGTTGTAGCCATACGCTATGGCCACATCCTCCACCACGTCACATGCGTGAATCACATCTGATGAAGGAATCAAAAACAGAATGCAACAACGTGAGATGCCCACTGCACATGGAAGAAGTCAAGTATATGCACGCACAGTACCCACACATCATGATCATCGGGAATGCTAAATACATCATATTCGATGGAGAGCTATCGTACCTGCCTGGCTAATGAGGGGTGGAAGGGTGGGGTGGTGTGTGTGTGTGTGGGGGGGTGGTGGTGGTGGGATGGTGGAAGTGTGTGATGGCTGAAGCCCTTCCACATACCTGATCTGGTTGGAGGTACCCTCTATTTGCACAAAGCTCTCCTCTCTGCCTCCACCCCCTTGCTACATGGACACACCTGCTTGGTGGTCAACTTGCTCTTCAGACACATCTTGGTGAGCAGTTTGGCGATGGTTTCAGGAGTCTGGTTAATGCCAACCAGACTGTTGATCTGAGAGATGGGCACCTCCATGGAGCGATACTTGAGTGTCTAAAATAACCACACACACACACACACACACACCCACACCACACACACACACGCACCATAGATCAGCCGCAACTTGAAGTGTTACCACAGCTTCAACTCAAATCATGCACATGTTACAGTAGCTATGCCGACACCATGTATGCACACCAAGTGAGGCCACACACACAGGTGTAATACAATACATACCACAACAATAGTGTGGTCTTGCTCCACAAACATGCATGTGAAAAGGTATACGTGTACGAATCACATAAACAAATCAACGTAAATGCCCTTATAAGGGGTAAATGTTCCAACACATGAATACCACGGACACAGGAGAATAATCTCTGCATTGCACTAGCACAAAACGAAATGCATAGAATAGGACTAGTGTGAATGTTCAGTTGCATACATTGCAAAGTGCTTGCGAACGAGAGGTCACACGATCTCCTGCTTACCGGGTACAACTCGACAGACTTGTCAGGCCTTTCAATTTCAACAGACTCGACGCTGCAGATGTTGTGTATGAAGGAACACTTCACTTTCCAAGTACATGCACCTCCCCCATTATATTTATAGGCTAGCAACACCAGACATTTGCAATATATGAGTTTGAGTACAATAGAAGCATTGCAAAGAAGTGATCATATGACCTCTTTGTCTTTTTTTTTTCTTTCTTTTTTGCTGGGAACTAATGGTGCAGATCCTATCCAATGATCAGCCTGTGCTTAAATCAATTTACAGTGCAATAGCTTAATCAGGCGAGTAATACTGTATTGAACTGCGATTTTGTATCAAAGACAGAAGCTGTACCCGTGGACATTGTCATGGGATATCTCTGGAATGTTAACTCTGTCACGGGCAACAGAGGAATATTGCACTGCAGGTGTTATACTAAAGCCACTCTGCTTATCTGAGCAGCTAACACTTTTGTAGTGACAGCACATTGGAAAAGTTATTTCCTAGTCATATTATTAGTGTAATTTGTAAAAAATAAATAAATAAAAATAAAAATGCTTTCCTGCAATGGGGGAAACTCTTGTTTCGCACGACCAGTGTATGGCTGTCATTGGCTTTGCCCCGTGGAAAGAGTTAAAGATGTGAAACTCTTTATACGTTAAATTGTTCTGTCATTGGCAAACACAAATATGAATATTCCCCTCATTCGTTTGTTGTCGATTCGATCATTTATAACACAGAGTTGGTGACACTTCTTCGTCGCATTTGACGATGATTTGCTAAAGTGAACCTGTCCATGTATACCTTCACCCAAAGGTACCTTAGCACAAGCCAAGCTGTGAATATCACTCAAAACAAGCTCGCAATTGGTAGGGGAACATGAGTTTGGAACACCATGAAGGAGAGTCAAAGACTCTAATTGCGATCATTACAATTGTCTGCACACATATTGCACATGATTAACACGGCTTGTACGACATTCTGAACACACTTACACATATTGTTCTTTGCAGTAGTGACTGAACATGGCCACGATTGTGTCCAAAACTATTGAGGCCTGCAGCAATATGTATAGCACACATAAGCTTTATGAATAGTCTTGAATGATACATGTATATCTTTGTTAATGAACAATATGCCACCCCTGTATTTTAATCTACACTGTATCACTCCTGTAGTGTACACTGCACTGTATCACTTCTGTAGTGTACTAGTGCTTTAAAGGTATGAGTAAACTCTTTTGCGGAGGAAACAGCATAATTGTGAGCAGCTGCCATTATACGAAAGCCACTTTTTAAAAATCTAAACCGTTAACACATTGTTAAGAAGAAAAACCTTTTTGTTAAGTCGAATGAGTTATTTAAAAACAATGTTTTCTTGCAACACATAAATGCTTATTCCACATAACATAGCCCCATTGCCACAATACTGTTAAATTATTATCAGAGGTCTATTGAAGACAAAGAAGGGTGGGGAGAGGGGCCAAAAGAAGAGGAGAGGGATAGAGGAATGTTAGATACATCACAAGCCTCCTGCCCACTCCAAAAGCCTCATAGCCAGTCCGTAATTGCTTACCTTGTTCAGATCTGTAGCAGTGATATCAATGAAAACATTCTTTGTGTTGAGAGTAATTTTAGTGTGATCGCCTGCGAAGACAACAGTGAGGATCAGCTCATGATATACAGCTGTAAACATCGCTCACATGGACACGCACACACGCACGCACGCACGCACACACACACACACACACACACACACACACACACACACACACACACACACACACACACACACACATACCATTAATGATGGGGGGCATGGACAGAACAACACGGTTCCTGTCGTAGATGACAGGGTACACAGGCTTGTCCTTGATTATTGGAAGGTAGTGTTTTAGGTGACTGTCACGCTGGAGGCACACAAGAGAAGGGAGTGATCAGTGCATCCAGGCACCATTTTCATACACACAGTGTAAGGTGCAAGTACATACATGTACTTACGGAGTACAAGTCCATCATCTCCACTGCAGTGAATTCTTTACTCTAAGGACACAATACCAAAGGCAGCAATCAAGTTAAATTTACTACTTCCTCATTAACACACCAGCTAACTCTACGTGAATGAAGTGAACTGGGCAAACGTGTCAAACCTGATTCAATGGCTTGAACTTGATCTGGTCTGGTGGCAGTGCTTCATATGTGAATGGTCCCTGGATAGTGTCCAGGTCGTGTGTCCCTATGGCAACAATGGTACGCCTCCTGAAATCAAATTAATACGCAATCATCACCATCACTGATGCCATACATTGAGAAAGACATGCAAGTACACACACACACACACACACACACACACACACACACACACACACACACACACACAGAGTACAAACGCACAAATAAACCACACACACACACACATACAGTGTACAAACACAAATACAGGTCACGCTTGCAAGCCTTACCTTCCAATGGTTGGATGCAGCTTATCTTGAAGATCAATGAAGCTTTCATAACTCTCCTAGGAGTGCCAAATGTAAACTCAGCAATATTCTTACATGTCATTTAACAATAAGATGTGAATAGAAAAAAAAAGTCTGTTAACACACAGTAAATATTATCAACCTAAGAATAAGGCTAGTCCTACAGACTAATCACCTAAGAATAAGGCTAGTCCTACAGACTAATCAACCTAAGAATAAGGCTAGTCCTACAGGACTAATCAACCTAGAATAAGGCTAGTCCTACAGACTAATCAACCTAAGAATAAGGCTAGTCCTACAGACTAATCAACCTAAGAATAAGGCTAGTCCTACAGACTAATCAACCTAAAGAATAAGGCTAGTCCTACAGACTAATCAACCTAAGAATAAGGCTAGTCTACAGACTAATCAACCTAAGAATAAGGCTAGTCCTACGACTAATCAACCTAAGAATAAGGCTAGTCCTACAGACTAATCAACCTAAGAATAAGGCTAGTCCTACAGACTAATCAACCTAAGAATAAGGCTAGTCCTACAGACTAATCAACCTAAGAATAAGGCTAGTCCTACAGACTAATCAACCTAAGAATAAGGCTGTCCTACAGACTAATCAACCTAAGAATAAGGCTAGTCCTACAGACTAATCAACCTAAGAATAAGGCTAGTCCTACAGACTAATCAACCTAAGAATAAGGCTAGTCCTACAGACTAATCAACCTAAGAATAAGGCTAGTCCTACAGACTAATCAACCTAAGAATAAGGCTAGTCCTACAGACTAATCAACCTAAGAATAAGGCTAGTCCTACAGACTAATCAACCTAAGAATAAGGCTAGTCCTACAGACTAATCAACCTAAGAATAAGG
This sequence comes from Ephydatia muelleri, assembly GCA_013339895.1. NCBI lineage: Eukaryota > Metazoa > Porifera > Demospongiae > Spongillida > Spongillidae > Ephydatia > Ephydatia muelleri. Next base: position 5,028,167 of record JABACO010000008.1, on the reverse strand, counting down.
CTAGTCCTACAGACTAATCAACCTAAGAATAAGGCTAGTCCTACAGACTTCCCATAATCAATGCAGACATTTACAAGACAAACTCTAGTGTACCAAATGTGACATGTACCTAGAATGCATCAATGCACAACTCCTATGGAGTGTCCATCTTTAAGGTAAAACACAATGTACATGTACTTAAGGTTTTTCCTATACACACACCGTCATTATGGGAGAGCACACAATTCAATGGCATGTCCCATAACTGGACAACTGCTCTAGTATAAAATATAACCAATTAACACGCATGTGCTATTTAGACTGTTTCCCAAATAAAGCACTGCTGACACACACACGCACACACACATGCAAGCACGCACGCACGCACGCACACACACGCACACGCACGCACACACACACACACACACACCACACACACACACACACACACACACACACACACACACACACCAATGCCAGTAGGTACCTTAGTGAATGTGACGTTCCTCAGCACCGCACCAATGCCAAATGGTCTCACTGCTTGTGTCTGGACAAGAATGTGTGCAGAAATATGAAAACACAAAACTACCTTGAAGATGCATTTTGTATTTCATTCTACAATAATACCTTTTCCATATGCTACATATACGACCCTGCAAACATGCTACTGCGCATGCACAAGCCTTACTGATCAACCAACACTGTACCTTCATCAATCAAGGTGCGCAGATGCACCACACACACACACACACACACACACACACACACCAACACACGCACGCACGCACACACACACACACCTGTACATGTACATGCATGCAAACAAAGCTGCTCAGATACAGCTACTGGCAAAGCACAGCATGCTACCTCAGTACACTAAAGGTACAGTAACTCATACCTCTGGTTTTACAATCATCCTCTCGGGAGCATTAGATTTGATAGCCCTGTAGACAGGAGCTTCAATCCTAATTGTAAACAGAGGGCACAAAATGAAGCTACACAAACCTTCAAATACTGTATACAACTTTGATGCAATGGATGGCACTCAGTGTACATGTGCACATGTGTAGTAGCGGTATGGAAACACACAGTATTATGTGTATATGAATGAACAGATCTGTACACACGGTTCACAAAAGTGGGTAGAAAGTGCACAAGTGTATACTGAGTGCACAAGAATGTATACAGAGTGAGCAAGAAAGTACAAGAGTGCACAGAGCTGGTCTCCTTACCTGCCAAGGTAGACCATGAGTCCACGGACCGAGACCTCCATACACAGCAAGTCATATCTAACGTGCCACAAGGGGAAACAAAGACATGGTGCATACATATGCATATGGTACACATACAATGCACTACAACACTAGCAGCATACAACTGTACAATACTCAATAATGTGTGTACAGCATATACGGTATATACATACCGTAAAGTACCCACAAATAAGCCCCCCCCCCCCCCCTCCGCGAGAGGCCTTAAAAAAATAGCATGTTTTTAAAACCAGCGTATCTCTGTAACCATAAGCGCTGAGACTAACCTATTCAAACTCCAATAAAAGAACCATTTTTTTTCCTCGAAACGCTTTTTGATGTCCTATTAAACCTGATTCGTCATAGCAACTGCTGATATTCACTGTGATTTAGAGCCGTCATATTTCTTGCATGGCAGATCTCCAAGCAAGTATGTGTGTTGGATATGAAGCAAAGAAACATTTCTAGACATATGCAAGGTACTTGTGAATTTTACCTCTGCTTTTTGATGAAGAATACATCGTTACTAAAACACACTCATCACTCCGCCATTTCGGTTATACAACACTACCTAAAAACCCTGGTTCCGAACCACGACCATGAGTCGTCCTGTGATTAGCTGCGTTTTTGACACTGATAGATTAATTATTGTATTATCTTAAGGCCGTCTTCACGTTTGCGCGTACGCATTTAACATTTGTTTGGGCTGCTACGAGTTCGCATAGAAAATCATACACCATTCAACATAAACTACAGGTACTCAAGTGGAATCACGCCAATGGAAGTGATGGTCATGCTACAACCAATCATTTTGGTTTGGATAGAAAAGTGGTGGTTGAAAAAGGAATATGTTAAAAAAAAAACAAACAAACACAAAGATGCAAGTCACACGAGGCACTTCAGTCTTTCAAGCAAAGGTAGGTACACTGTGTTGGATACCGCAGTACTTGAATACCTCGCAGAGGAACGAGCTAGCTGCCTTTGCCTTTCCGCCTTTGTCCAATGATAATACAAGTCCCTGCAGTGCCTTCTCTTTGCAAATAGTAGCATACTACTCTTGCCATTTCTCGAGGATAATGACTGACTATTAGACCAGACTTCTCTACTGATACAGCTGTTCTATTGCGTTCGTTTCTTCCTTCTCGAAGTAGTACCTGCAACTCTTCTCCTACTACTGGAACCCACGATTCGTTGTATACATGGTGGCCACGAACAACACACAAATGGTCGCAGGAACTAAGTTGTGGTACTACCGGTACAATCCTTTCCATATTGATTAACGCAAACAGCATTCAGTACGCATACCGCTAATATTGAATAACGCTTTTATTACTGAGTAAAGCCACAACATCAGGACAATCAAAATTTTACATGACATTGCACAATCTTTTCCAAAATTAATTGACTTGCACTTCTGATTAATAAGAGGTAAAATGCAGATTTGGGAGTCTCCTGCACTTAGCACTTTCATACTAGCCCTTGTTAAACATTAGTGGCTGCACTGTGTAAACACAGGGAGCGTTTCTAGTTATAAATCCCAGTGTAATTGTATTAGGGTGAGTAAGGTATGCCAAATCATAGTGTGCCATGTGATCTTAATTGTTGCGTGTTTGTTTTCAATAACTATTTAATAAACTGTTTTCAAGCACCATTTTAAGTGTGTCATGTTCATTTGGGAGATTTTTAAAATTGTAAGAAGATGAAATCAAATAATTTATATTCACATGACCCTTGATCATTGAGCTAGCAGAATGAGCAACAAATAATCAGGGATGTTTAAGGGTTTGGAGATATGGTGTTTTAAAAGGAAGGATCCAAATGTTGAGGCCCTTCTCCTCAGTTTATTTCCATATAAGGCAATCAGTAGCACCTCTGTGGGCAATCGTTTACATAGTGGTTTCACACACTAACTAATGATAGGCTATGAATCAATCTATCGCTGATTTGTCACGACGATACGTTCTTTTTATTTATCGTCAACCTTTAGAGGCAGCCGCGTCTTCATGCGCATGTGAAGCTGGCCGCTTCCTTGCTTTTATTATAAGCGAGTCTATATGCTTGCGTTTTTGTGTTAATATAGCCGTCTTTTTATTCTTTGATGTCTGCAATGTATTTGGGCCGCTTTCATTTTACACGAAAGCTTAGGTCAATGCTATGTGTAGCGTACGTTGCGCATTTGTGCATACGAGATGGCTGTTCGTTCTAGTTGTTCGCTTGGTGAGATCCTATCAGGAAAATGTGATGCTCAAACAATTCAAGAGGTTACTGATGATGAAAAAAAGGCTGTTGCTTTGAGAACTGGACACAACGTAGTAGACATTTGTACCTTCCACAGGAAAATGTACCTACAGCATTACTCTTGGACCCCCCCCCCCCCCAAAAAAAAAAGTGCTGTGATCCTCTGGGTCATCATCCAACAAAGGCAGTAACTCGTAGTCTCCGAGTCATAACAGAGACAATGGCAAAGAGGTGGAGTACAGATGAAGTCACATTAGTTCAAGTTATGTACCATCTGTCGGAAAAGCCTGTGCCATCCATCTGAACAAGAAGATGCTGGTAATGAAGACAATACTTATGGTGAAGGCCTAATGGAATGGGGATGAAGTACAGATGATGATGGTGACATCACTGATCAGCTTTCAGCCTTATTCGTCGAAATAAGAGAGTCACCTATTGACAAAAGGAAGATAGACATGGGAAAAGATATTCGGAAGATACAATAAGAAGTATTGAGGGAAGCATCAGAAAATGGAACCATGTCAAGTGGAAGCTGAGTTTAATGAAATGATACATAACCTAAAGCAGAAATTTAATACATCAGAAAAATTCAGTGAGAAGATTCAGATACTCACAATCTTGCCACAATCCTGGACCACAAGGAGAATAGAGGCAGAGTTTGGTGCAAGCTACCATATGGCCCAGATGTCCAAAAGATTAGTAGAATCTGATGGAGTCATGGCAACACCAAACCCTAGACAGGAAAACCATTACCTGAGGCAATAAAGCAACTGGTAGTGCAATTTTACCAACAGGACAGTGTTAGCCACATGATGCCTGGAAAAAGGAATATGTGTCTATGGTCATCAGTGGAACCAGAATGCATGTTCAGAAGAGACTATTGCTCTTCAATTTGAATGATACCTTCAGACAGTTCAAAGATAAAAATATAGGGATAAAAGTTGGCCTGTCTAAATTCAAGGAGCTAAGACCCAAGAATGTGGTGCTGGCTGGTGATAGCAGTACACATAATGTATGTGTTTGCATGCTTCACCAAAATGTAAAATTGATGATTCAAACCCTGGAAGTGTTCAGGATCCAGTTTGGCAATATCACATACAAACATCTACTTTCAACGCTGCTCTCCCTTGATTGTCATTTAGGAAGCTGCTTACTGTGTAGTGAGAATTCTCTAAATCGTTGCAGCTACTGTTCTGAAGAGAACTAGGATGAGTGCTACTTTTGCCAGAAGGTGTCAAATTTAAGGAAGACACTACTACTAAGTGTGTTTGACAAGCACAGTACAGAAGAATTAACATACAAAAATCATGGGTTTCTGTAGACCACACAACTCTCATTACTATCACTAAACCTACTGATGTGTTTGTAGAGTCATCGCTGCATCGGCTTCTTAAGCTAAAAAAGCACAATTTTATTGCTAAGGAACAAACCTCATTCCTTGCACAGCAGAAATGTAACCAGAAAGGTGAAGCAGTTGTACAAGGAGACTTTTTGGAGAACTACACTTTTATCATCCAGGATGCTGTGTGGGGGGTTCCGTTGGAACAATGATCAAGCTACTGTTCATCCATTTGCTGTGTACTACAATGGGCAGTCCAAGAGATGTGATCCTCTGCCAGGTATTCATTCTTGACTACCTGACTCATGATGCATTTGCAGTACACAGTTTCACAAAGAAATTGCTTGGATTTCTGAGTGGAAGTCTGAATTTGAAGAAGGTGTACTATTTTACAGATGGAGCTGCCCTCAATACAAGAACAATTTGTTAACTTAGCCTTTCATGCAAAAGATTTTATGATTGAAGCAGAGTGGCATTTTTTTTTTTGTGCTACAGCCCATGGCAAAGGTCCTTGTGACAGAATCGGGGAACACTTAAGCGCCAGGCAGCAAGAGCTAGCTTACAGAGGCCTTATGATGGTCAAATCCAGATACCTAAGCAGCTGTATGAATGGGCCAAAGAAGCGATCCTATTAACGGCATTTGAATAAGTTGATAAGACTGAAGTTCTAACAGAGGAGGACCTTCTTTGTGAACGGCTGGAATCATCAGTCACCATCGAAGGAACACACTCCTATCATGCATATTACCCACTGGATGGTAGCACAACGAAACTACGGGTAAAAGAATACTCCGACTCCCTGTTTAGTGAGATTGTAAAAGTTTCAGATCATCGGGATCTCATCCTTATACAATCTCTAAACAGTGGCTCATATGCAATTTGCATATATGGTGATGCTTGGTGGCTAGCTCTGATTGTAGAAACGTTTTGTGACAGAAACGAAGCTAAGATGAAGTATCTACATCCAGCAGGGGCCCTCACCTTCATTTGCATTCCCAATAAAAGACGATATTTTAATTATGAGCTCAACAGATATTTTGATGAAGGCTAACCCAAACACTGGTCGAGTTTACCACTTGCCATGTGCAGAAGATGCAAAAGCATCATACCTAGGTGAAAGTGTTTTTAGGTTTGCCCTTAGTCACTGTGTATTAGTATTTAACCACTGCATATTGTTCTTGAAGTTTGAGTAGCTATTCTGTATACATTGCAGTCAATATTGAGCTTTAAAAGGCGTACTACTAATACAAAACCCTGCTTAAAATACAAGGCAGTAGTAGCCAACTCCCAAGTGTGCATGAAGGTGGCTTTGTATTAAAAAGTGAACTTGCAAAATAGTCAGCAATACATGTACATTTACAGAGCCTATTTCAATAGTTTAAGTGTGTGAAACCACTATGTAAACGATTGCCCAAAGAGGTGCTACTACAGTAGACTCAGCTTAGTAGCAACTTGCTTAATAGAAACTTCTGGTTATTGGCAACGTTAATACAGCTACCGATCGCAGCCCATAGGCTTCTATAGTAAAGGAAAACGGTTATTGGCAACAGTAGGTCGGTTATTAACAACTAAACAATTACAATTGATGGTGTAAAAACATTGCGCAATTGCACAAAGCTGCTAATTGCAAGTTGTAGTTTACTAGAATTGCATCAGCAAAACGTGTAGATTTGTCACTGGCCGATAAAGAACAAATAATCAAGGCTCTTCGTGAACCAGGAGCTAAGCAATGTAACGTTGCGCAGTTGTTCGGTGTCTCGAAGTCAGTTGTTTCTAGAATAAACATGCAAGAACAGCGAAATGATTTTGCACGAATATGCTACATGCTCCAATCGTAGTCGAAAACGGCAACGATCTGGAAAGGAGGCTGATATTGATGAAGCGTTGCTCCTATGGTTCAAGCAGAAATTAGCTCAAGGTGTGCGCTTATCAGGAGTTGTTTTGAAGCAAAAAGCTTCACAGCTAGCTACCGCCCAGGGAAAGGAGTTTAATCCTTCGGATGGTTGGCTCAGTCGCTGGAAAGCTCGCAACAATGTAAAAGAGCATAGAGAGCATGGAGAGCATGGAGAGCATAGAGAGCATAGAGAGCATGGAGAGCATGGAGAGCATAGAGAGCATGGAGAGCATAGAGAGCATGGAGAGCATAGAGAGCATGGAGAAAAGCAGGATGATGCCGATCTCCCCGCTGCTGCTGAGTGGAAAACAAGCATTTTACCTGGCCGGAATTTTAGAAACGTTTGAGTCCATTAACATATTCAATGCGGATGAGACAGCTCTCTATTTTAGAGGCTACCCAAACAGGGGACTAGGTTTGATGTGAGAACCTTTCAGTGGAGGAAAACGGGCTATGGAACGCATTACAGTGATGTGCTGTGCAAATATGGATGGAAGTGAAAAAAAGCCATTGCTCGTAATTGGGAAGAGTAAAAATCCTCGCTGCTTTCCGAAAAACCATACCCTACTTCCAGTTACATACAGGAGCTCCGCAAATGCTTGGATGACCAGTTCTTTATTTCATGAATGGCTTGATGCTTGGAACAGGCAATTACAGATAGAGGGCCGCAGAATATGCCCTTTGATTGACAACTGTACTGCACACACACCAAATGCTACATTGTCACACATTGTGCTACAGTTTCTGCCTCCTAACATTACATCTATCATGCAGCCCATGGATATGGGAGTCATTAAGAATTTCAAGGCCCACTATCGTTCGCGTCTAAATGCCCGAATCATCGCAACTCTCGATACCAACTCCGATCTTAGAGCACTTGACGTAGCTAAATCTACATCGTTGCTCGATGCACTTCACCTGGCAAAAGAATCATGGGCTGCAGTTCTCCCGTCGACAATTTGTAACTGCTTCCGAATTGGAGGGTTTACATCCATTGCAGCCAGTGACAGTACTGATGAAATGGACCAGGAATATGACGTGCTTGGGGACGTTGCCATTCCTGGAAACATGACTGAGGAGGAGTTCATTGCATTTGTTGACATAGACAACGAAGTAGAAGTAGCACGAGAGATGACTGATTCCGAGTTACTTGAGTCTGTAGCACGTGCAAAGAACCAGGAGGCACAGGATGAACAAAATGGCACTCCATCTGACGACGAAATCGAAGCAAGTGAGCCATCGCTTCGAGAGCAGTTGGAGGCAGCAGAAACGTTTCGTAACGTTTGTCAATTCCGTGGCTTTGAAGTGGGTTATGAAGCGGCACGGAAATTGGAAACAGACATACATACAGAACTAGTACTGCAAAACAAGAAGCAAACTACATTGGACAATTTTGTTTTCTAAATGCGATTTTGACGACAAAACAATTAATTGACTGCGTAATTTTGTGTACGAGTAATTGGATAATTATAAAACTTGAAAAAATGACCCCTTCGGTTACCGGCAACTTTCGGATAAATGAAACTATTGCCTTACTACGGATAGGTTGCTATTAAGCGGAGTCTACTGTAATTGCCTTATATGGAAATAAATGCCTTATATGGAAATAAACAGTGGAGATGGGCCTGATCCTTCCCTTTTAAAACACCATATCCCCAAAACCCCTGAGTATTTGTTGCTCATTCTGCTAGCTCAATGATCAAGGGTGATGTGAATATACATTATATCTTCTTAAACTTTTTAAAATCTCCCAAATGAACATGATACACTTAAAATGGTGCTTGAAAACAGTTTATCAATAGTTATTAAAAACAAACAAGCAACAATTAGAATCACATGGCACACTATTATTTGGCATACTGTACTCACCCAAATATCCATTACACTGGGATTCATAGCTAGAAACGCCCCCTGTGTTTACACAGTGCAGCCAAAAAGGTCAAATGTCTAACAAGGGCTAGTGTGAAAGTGCTAAG
>JABACO010000008.1:4984491-5014491 GCA_013339895.1 Ephydatia muelleri | reverse complement strand
TGATCTGGTTGGGGAATCGAGTGTGTCATTTACATATTGTGTGTACATGTGCTGTGTGCATCTAGTGGACCTGTAAGCACACTGATTTCATGCATAAATTATAGCACCCCTGCAGAGTACATGTACACAATCATGCCTGCACGCTCAGTGCACTTTGATGCCCTGCCTTGTCTGTATGGTGATCAACAATCAGATCTTCCATTATGATGCTCTATTAACACCCTTTTCTTTTCAAAAAGTCCATTGTGGAGTCCCTTTTGAGTCCAATTGTCCAATTGTCACCCTTCCCAACATACAGTCTATGGTGTTTGTACAGTGCCTGATTCTGCCCCACCCACCCCCACCCCTCCACTGGTGATGCCTGATTCTGCCCCCACCCACCCCCACCCCTCCACTGGTGATGCCTGATTCTGCCCCACCCACCCCCACCCCTCCACTGGTGATGCCTGATTCTGCCCCACCCACCCCTCCACTGGTGATGTTAGGCAAGACACATGTGACGCAAATCAGTCTATGAGTATCAGCATGTTTTGTGGACCCCTTGTTGGAATGGGAGTGTCAGCTTCATGACAACATGTAATGTTTGACATGAAACTGTTGTGAAATTAGTTACAAAGGGCAAAGGTGTACCATAAAACAAGTGTATTCATCAGTTTTGAGAGTACTATGCATATATTACCTAACAGAATCAGGCTGCTTGTATGTGTCATGTCTGTCTATTGTATTCTACACGGCTATGTCAAATCAGTTAATGTCCATATGATTCATCACATAATTAAGGATGCATGAAAATACATGTTAGAGCTGAGAGCTCAGGTTATGTTACTTGCAGGGCTGTCATATAACCTCTACGATGCCAAAAGAAATCCGGTGAGTTTGTGAACATGCTGTGCTTTGTTGCAAGTGTGATTTGATTGGTCCATCCTTTGAAGGCCACAATAAGTGACGACATGAAGCTGGTTGCGGTTGCAGAGAAACCGTCATTTCTGGAGGTGGGCTGTGTGTGTATGTGTGTGTGTGTCCGTGTGTGTATCTGTGTGTTTTTGTATCTGTCTGTGTGTGTCTGTGTGTTTGTATGTGTGTGTGGTGTGTGTGTGTGTTTGTGTGTGTGTATCTGTGTGTGTATGTGTGTGTGTGGTGTGTGTACATGCCTGACACACACACACACACGACCTTGTATTGTGGAATACAAACAAACCTATTATTATTATTTTGAAGACCAGTGAACACTAACCTATGCAATTAGAGTGCATCCATCAGTGGCAGTGTGCGCAGTGTATGTTCATTGCTCCCTTGATCTGCAAATTGTTTATACTCAGGTTGGCATTGGATTATTGGCTGAGTTTTGAATTACGTGTTACGAATGCAACCTACATGCATGTGGATGCTGTATTTAATGCCTGCGTTGAAACAATAATATTCGTGTATTTATAATCTGTGAAATTGCTTAAAAATGAGTCTTACTGCATGTTCTAACAGAGAGATACTGACCAGCACAAATGCATCATGATATGTGTGTGCATAGTGGATACACTAAGTACTCATGTGTAATACATTGCCTGCTTGCCTGTGCATGTGGGGTGCCCGGTTCATCCTTACTCCCTCCTGCTCCTCACCTCCGTCCCTCCCAGCTCCTAGGATTCTGCTACTTCATGGGGTCGGTCCTTTCTGGTCCTCAGGTATGGCCCTGCATGTTGTCTGGTTCCCAGTCCTGCAGATTGTCTGGTTCCCAGTCCTGCAGATAGTCTGGTCCCCAGTCATGCATGTAGTCTGGTCCCCATTCCTGCATGTAATCTGACATTGAATGTGTGTAAATTACATGCATGTTTCCATTTGGTTCCTATGGCTACCATTTGTGCCATACACCACAATTGTTTTTTGTTAATGCAGTGGTTAGTTATGGTAGTAGGCATTAATTAATTAACAAGGGATCATGCTTTTTGATCCTTGTGGGATTCAACCATTTTACTACATGTATGGTCTCTCAGATGTCATTCATCAGATATCGCCAATTCGTCGAGGGCAAGCTATACAATGTTGAAACCACACCGAGCAGGTCTGGGGACTGCATATATAATAGTTTGTCACTGCCTCCTCCCCTTTCCTACACCTCCTCCCCTTTCCTACACCTCCTCCCCTTTCCTACACCTCCTCCCCTTTCCTACACCTCCTCCCCTTTCCTACACCTCCTCCCCTTTCCTACACCTCCTCCCCTTTCCTACACCTCCTCCCCTTTCCTACACCTCCTCCCCTTTCCTACACCTCCTCCCCTTTCCTACACCTCCTCCCCTTTCCTACACCTCCTCCCCTTTCCTACACCTCCTCCCCTTTCCTACACCTCCTCCCCTTCCCTACACCTACTTTACAGCATTCCAGCTGGCTTACAACGGTTCCTCGTGTCCTGTGTCTTCTCTGGCCTGTACTCACTCTTCAATCGAAACTATCCTCTCACCTACCTGCTGACTGACGAATTTGGCGTAAGTGGTATCACCGGATCCCAATGGCCTGGGCACCACTTAGAGCCATCCCGTTGGCCTGGACACCACTTAGAGCCATCCCAAAGGCCTGGGCACCACTTAGAGCCACCCAATAGCCTGGGCACCACTTAAAGCCACCAAATGGCCTGGTCACCACTTAGAGCCACCCAAATGGCCTGGGCACCACTTACAGCCATCCAATTGGCCTGGGCACCACTTACAGCCATCCAAATGGCCTGGGCACCACTTACAGCCATCCAAATGTCTATTGCACACATTTGGAAAATGATTTTATGTGCGTTTGTGTTAGTTTATTTTTATTGCTTGCACTGCTTGTTGCAGTTTTCTATTGTCCTGGACCTCTGGTTCTGATTTGTTGTGCATAGGGCAAGAATCGTGAGCCTCCTCTACTTGTAGTTGGTTTAAACATTGGAGAAATGACCAATAATGCTATACGCCAAAACCAGTTGCATAAGAGATAATTTTGAAGCAGTTCATTTATTTAGGGGGGGGTATGGGAAGAAGCTAATTTAGCACCATTGGCCATAGCCAGAGAGCTCTATGATACCCCGTGCCCTCTGATCTGCTATGATACCCCATGCCCTCTGACCTGCTATGATACCCCATGCCCTCTGACCTGCTATGATACCCCATGCCCTCTGACCTGCTATGATACCCCATGCCCTCTGACCTGCTATGATACCCCATGCCCTCTGACCTGCTATGATACCCCATGCCCTCTGACCTGCTATGATACCCCATGCCCTCTGACCTGCTATGATACCCCATGCCCTCTGACCTGCTATGATACCCCATGCCCTCTGACCTGCTATGATACCCCATGCCCTCTGACCTGCTATGATACCCCATGCCCTCTGACCTGCTATGATACCTTGTGCCCTCTGATCTGATGACTGCAGGCGCAGACATTCCTCTACAAGCTCTGGCTGGTGTTCATCTCTGGCAAGATCGCACTGTGGCGCTACGTCACTGTCTGGCTGGTTGCTGTAAGTGTACTCCATATCATGACCTATTCTGGTCATGGCTCCACCCACATCATCTGGAGTAACTGTATATTGTTCATCTATTAATGATAACTGATGCACAAGATTTTATTTTGCTTTTTATCAATGATGTGCAACCACCTGGGCATTTGGCTGTGACTTCATGTTGGTCGTGTGTGTGTGTGGATGTCAGCAAAATTTCTGTCAATTGTGCGCTACGTTGTTTTTTTTTTTGCTATTGGTGCTGTGAATAATTGAAATGAATTGTTATGTTGATGGAATGCTGAAGTATGTCCATGCGTGCCTAAGCCTTTGTTTCACTCACCAGATACTTACATGGACCTGAACATCTGCTTAATAATGTCCCTTTGCACAACACATACTGTATGTGTATGAAATGTGCTGCACTGTTCACACCCTTGTATGTGTGTGTGTGTGTGTGTGTGTGTGTGTGTGTGTCTGTGTGGGTGTGTGTCTCTTCTTCCACAGGAGGGGTCATGCATCATAACAGGCATAAGCTATGTGCCCAAGGAGGACGGCACCATTGATTGGAACGGGCTGGCCAACATTCACATCATACGAAATGAACTCTGCATCACGCTGCAGGTAGGCTGCGCCTGGCGTGGAGGACGAGGATGGGCCTGGCATGGGGGAGGGTTTGGTGTGGGAGGGGGGGGGGCTAGGCATGTGAAGGGTGGGGTGGGTATTTGATGGCATTAATTATCATTGCCGTAGGTGTGGGCAAACTGGAATTCAAGTGTGGGTAAATGTAACCAGTGTAAAGGTCACACTGGAGTCATTGTTCTGCCATGGCAGCTTTGTGTAGAGTTTCTGTGCTGAGCCATGTGTATTATAAATAGATTTTGATTGCCCTCCTGAGTGCTTTGGGGGAGGGGGAGGGGGGGGGGGGGGGCAGGAGGACTGAGGACCTAATGTGAAGCTGATCACAAGAAGCAGCATGTGTGTGTTTGTGTGTGTGTGTGTGTGTGTGTGTGTGTGTGTGTGTGTGTGTGTGTGTGTGTGTGTGTGTGTGTGTGTGTGTGTGTGTATGTGTGCCAATGCCTTGAATCGATGCTGCCACTGCAGGATGTGATTGAAGCTTTCAACATCAACACCAACCAGTGGTTTTTCCTGTAAGTACATTTGCTTGTCTCATGAAGCTACCAATTGCAATCATCGTTCCAAATCAAGGTCTTTAATAATGGACCTACTTTTCATTCTTTATTTTATTCTTTTGTTACATATTTGGAAGAGATGAATGCATATACAATCACTTTCTCAGTAATTCCATCTTTGTTTAACTACAATGTACAGCATGCACTCAGTATGCATGCATGTAGAGCATATTTCTAGTGGTATTGTAATTGTACCTGAAACAATCTGCAGTGTCCCAGTGCATTTTGAAGTGCATGTTTTCAACACTACAATGCACTGCAGGTATGTGTTCAAGCGTCTGAAGTGGGCGGGAAACAAATCTTTCTCCCACCTCGTCACCCTGCTGCTCGTGTCGGTGTGGCATGGGGTGTGGCCTGGCTACTACTTCAACTTCTCCTTTGAGTTCATTGCAATCTTTGCAGAGAGAAGCGTAAGTGCAAAAAGGCCCTCTTGTACCCAGCCAGCGCGTCTCCTGTCCTTGTGCTACTGTTCCAACCATTGATACCTCTGGATTGCACTAAACCAGTGGGTTAGGCTCATAGTGGCAAGTTTCATTTATGTTACGTTTTCACAAAATTAAACTGTGCATGGAACACGCAGAGCAAGTATCGTTAACAAATGTAAAATAAAAATGGATAATTTGCTGCACATAGTAAATGTTTGGGTGAGCTCAGGCTAACCTGGTAACCATACCAACTGAAAAACACACAAATCATTAAATTCATGTAGCTGGATTTATTGCAGCATGTGTCACCTTCTCGTCTATTTTAACCCCTCCCCCCCCCCCCCCCCCTTTCCTCCTTCCCCTGCCAGTTCCTTAGCTTCATGAAGAAGGCACTGGGCGTGAAGGGTCTGGATGACTTCAACATGGTGGTGCGTGTTCCTCTAGTGCTGGCTGCCTTCACTCTCAAGAACGTGGTTCTCATGTACCCTGTGGTCCAATTCATGCTCCTCACATGGGACTCCTGCTACAGGGTGAGTTGTCCCCTCGTCTCTCTCCACGGCTGCATATGCATGTCTGTGTGCATGTACATGTATACATTCTTCAACAAATATAAAGTACAGTGCATGTTACATGATTAGTTACCTCATAGGAATTATTAAACGTGACTAATAATCCATGTGTGGGTACAGATAAAAGAGGTGTGTATTGTGCTATGGGATTACGTAGGATAATACGACTACTGACTAGTTAAAACATATAGCCATTTAACCCGTAGACTAATTATGCATTGCAGAGGCTGTAAACTTGGTAGCTGATTATTTGAATGCAATAAGTACACATGCTGTAGTCCAGTATGTGATCTCAGTTGGCTGTATATAGTACATGTATGTGCAGTTGTCACCATATTGTTGCTTTTGGATCTGCCCTGTCACCTTCACGTATGGTCTGCTTGCAGCATGGAGATCGAGGAGATGTGGGCATGGGGACCAGGGAGAGACCTACGCTGTAGTGTGGTATGGGCGTGGGGACCAGGGAGAGACCTACGCTGTAGTGTGGTATGGGCATGGGGACCAGGGAGAGACCTACGCTGTAGTGTGGTATGGGCATGGGGACCAGGGAGAGACCTACGCTGTAGTGTGGTATGGGCATGGGGACCAGGGAGAGACCTACGCTGTAGTGTGGTATGGGCGTGGGGACCAGGGAGAGACCTACGCTGTAGTGTGGTATGGGCGTGGGGACCAGGGAGAGACCTACGCTGTAGTGTGGTATGGGCGTGGGGACCAGGGAGAGACCTACGCTGTAGTGTGGTATGGGCGTGGGGACCAGGGAGAGACCTACGCTGTAGTGTGGTATGGGCATGGGGACCAGGGAGAGACCTAGTGTGGTATGGGCGTGGGGACCAGGGAGAGACCTACACTGTAGTGTGGTATGGGCATGGGGACCAGGGAGAGACCTAGTGTGGTATGGGCGTGGGGACCAGGGAGAGACCTACGCTGTAGTGTGGTATGGGCATGGGGACCAGGGAGAGACCTAGTGTGGTATGGGCGTGGGACCAGGGAGAGACCTACACTGTAGTGTGGTATGGGCATGGGGACCGGGAGAGACCTAGTGTGGTATGGGCGTGGGGACCAGGGAGAGACCTACACTGTAGTGTGGTATGGGCATGGGGACCAGGGAGAGACCTAGTGTGGTATGGGCATGGGGACCAGGGAGAGACCTACGCTGTAGTGTGGTATGGGCGTGGGGACCAGGGAGAGACCTACACTGTAGTGTGGTATGGGCATGGGGACCAGGGAGAGACCTAGTGTGTATGGGCGTGGGGACCAGGGAGAGACCTACACTGTAGTGTGGTATGGGCATGGGGACCAGGGAGAGACCTAGTGTGGTATGGGCGTGGGGACCAGGGAGAGACCTACACTGTAGTGTGGTATGGGCATGGGGACCAGGGAGAGACCTAGTGTGGTATGGGCATGGGGACCAGGGAGAGACCTACGCTGTAGTGTGGTATGGGCGTGGGGACCAGGGAGAGACCTACGCTGTAGTGTGGTATGGGCGTGGGGACCAGGGAGAGACCTACGCTGTAGTGTGGTATGGGCGTGGGGACCAGGGAGAGACCTACGCTGTAGTGTGGTATGGGCATGGGGACCAGGGAGAGACCTAGTGTGGTATGGGCGTGGGGACCAGGGAGAGACCTACGCTGTAGTGTGGTATGGGCATGGGGACCAGGGAGAGACCTAGTGTGGTATGGGCGTGGGGACCAGGGAGAGACCTACACTGTAGTGTGGTATGGGCATGGGGACCAGGGAGAGACCTAGTGTGGTATGGGCGTGGGGACCAGGGAGAGACCTACACTGTAGTGTGGTATGGGCATGGGGACCAGGGAGAGACCTAGTGTGGTATGGGCATGGGGACCAGGGAGAGACCTACGCTGTAGTGTGGTATGGGCATGGGGACCAGGGAGAGACCTAGTGTGGTATGGGCATGGGGACCAGGGAGAGACCTAGTGTGGTATGGGCGTGGGGACCAGGGAGAGACCTACACTGTAGTGTGGTATGGGCATGGGGACCAGGGAGAGACCTAGTGTGGTATGGGCGTGGGGACCAGGGAGAGACCTACACTGTAGTGTGGTATGGGCATGGGGACCAGGGAGAGACCTAGTGTGGTATGGGCATGGGGACCAGGGAGAGACCTACGCTGTAGTGTGGTATGGGCGTGGGGACCAGGGAGAGACCTACGCTGTAGTGTGGTATGGGCATGGGGACCAGGGAGAGACCTACGCTGTAGTGTGGTATGGGCGTGGGGACCAGGGAGAGACCTACGCTGTAGTGTGGTATGGGCATGGGGACCAGGGAGAGATCTAGTGTGGTATGCATACATGTATGTCATGTTTTTGCATGTGTGTAGAGGGTGATCGAAGAGAATACGCAGCTGTACGGTACAGTGCTCAAGTTCTGTCAATATTTGATCACCCTTTGGAGGTCAAGGGAACAATTAATCAACACTTGGTAGATCTGCCTTTCCTTTCACTGGCGCCTGTGTCATTGTTTCCACTGTACACAATGCTGCGAGTTCATGCAGTGTGTTGAAGTATTTGTTACATTACTTGGTTTGTTTCTTCTTCCTACCATAAATCAGTGTTGGTGCATGTGTTGGTTTGTTCATCTTTTCATCTCTGCATCTTCAAAAAAAATTATGTTGTTCCTCTGATTTGTTTTTACTACCATGAGCTGGTTTGTAACACATTCTCTCATCTCCATCTGTACAGTTCATGACACTAGTCTACTTCTATGGTCACATTGTCATCATTGGATGGCTGCTCTTACACACCCTTGTCCTCAAGAACCTCTACCGTCCCAAGAAAAAGGAAACGTGATGGATCCTACGTTATGTGTGGATATGTTTGCACTTTATAATGTTAGATAATTGTGCACCTGGACACTTTCAATTCATGTGAAACACTAGTTTTCCTATGCCTTTGCGTCACTTGCGTTGGATGGAGCATTTGTGGTTAAACTCTTTCACGGGCAACAGAGCAATATTGCGCCGCAGGTGCTATACTAAAGCCACTCTGCTTATCTAAACAGTTAACACTTTGTAGTCAACAACATATTGATCAGTTGTTTCCTGGTGGTCATATAGTGTAAGTTGTTTGCTAACTACGGATTCCTGCAAAACACAACACTTTTTGCACAACATGTTTACTGTAATAATTGGCTTTGCCCACGAAAGAGTTAAGCTGTTACCTTCTATTCCCTCATCAGGAGCAATACATTTATGTAGAGCCCACTAGAGCAAACGTTACTCCTTTCAATATATGTAATTTATTTTGGAACAGGGTGGAAGAAGAACTATGTGATATTAATAGTCAGTATATTATAATGATAAGCTTATAAAGCTGTATATTGAGTGATGATTCCTCAATAACAGGTCATTAAGCGTAATACTATATATGATGCGCTACATTTAATCGATCCAACGTGTTAATTTCCATGCAGCATTCTCTCTGCACCAATCTGATGGGTTTTTTTTTAACATTGACATGCCAGGAACTATTAGGTCGCGCTGCGCTTTTGTCATACGTGCACATGTACCCTACTAGCCACTCCATGTAGCATGTACCCTACTAGCCACTCCATGTAGCATGTACCCTACTAGCCACTCCATGTAGCATGTACCCTACTGGCCACCCCATGAAGCATGTACCCTACTGGCCACCCCATGAAGCATGTACCCTACTGGCCATCCCATGAAGGATGTACCCTACTGGCCACCCCATGAAGCATGTACCCTACTGGCCACTCCATGTAGCATGTACCCTACTGGCCACTCCATGAAGCATGTACCCTACTGGCCACTCCATGTAGCATGTACCCTACTGGCCACCCCATGAAGCTTCCTACTGGCCATCCCATGAAGCTTGTACCCTACTGGCCACCCCATGAAGCATGTACCCTACTGGCCATCCCATGAAGCATGTACCCTACTGGCCACTCCATGAAGCATGTACCCTACTGGCCATCCCATGAAGCATGTACCCTACTGGCCACCCCATGAAGGATGTACCCTACTGGCCATCCCATGAAGCTTGTACCCTACTGGCCACCCCATGAAGCTTGTACCCTACTGGCCATCCCACGAAGCATGTACCCTACTGGCTACCCCATGAAGGATGTACCCCCAGTTGTGGAGGCCAGTAGAGTATGCTTCAGTAGAATTGTGGACAAGGGCCCTGATGGAGAGACAACACAGGCAGTACAAATTCAATTATTTATGACATCTGCTGTATACATCTGACAATCAATTTAGGTACACTCCCCTATATTACAGTTCTAACTTCAGACACTGCAGTGTTTTTTTTTTCTTTTTTCTTTTTTTTTCTCTTAATTTAATCCAGCATTGTAATGTGTGTGAATCATTATTTTAACCAATATGTGCTTAGTCATATGCATGGTCTCAACATTCTGCATATATTGTGTGCAACCTACAGGCTTATGGAATATCATGGAACCCTCATTCATGTCTGGCCATACAGTGGCTACAACAAGGAATGGATTGTTCATAGGCGAGGTTTATCGGTTAAAAAGACCTGTATATCCTGGTATGTCATACAAAGGTCAATCTTAAACGATACTTAGGAACACTCCAGTTCCTTTATTGTAACCATAATGTAATGCTGCAGCTAAGCTGTTGTTGGTTGTGCATTTTGCATGCCCAAAAAAAATAATCCAACAACAACAAAAGAACAACAGTGCAATGATTTCAACTCTCATCAGCTTGGACTCATTCCATTGTGCAATCAAATTTAGGAGCAATACAGCACATCATGAAGTTCAATTCAATACTCTTATGAAAATTCCAGATCACTGATGGTTATGAAAGTGTACTGCAAACCTGAGCTTTGGTGTTGACAACAACAATGCAATGATTGGGTATTTTACTCTGAACACCGTCACCTCTACATGTAGGGGGATGCTTGGTTTGGCAAATGGATACAACTCCCATCTTTGCTGTGAATGATTGCAGAAAGAAGAGAATTCTCCGTAGACGGATTATGTACATCAAATTTACAACTGGAAATAGTCCCAGAAGGAGGTATGCAGTGATAGCCAGTTCCAAAGGTGTGTCAGCCTCTGCTTTAGCCTTATATTGTTGACAGTCTTGATTTGCTCCAGTCTCAATGCATGAGAAGTACATTCCTAGTTCAGATGCATACCTTTCTATATTCCTAGCAGACATGCTAAATGCTGCAAGGGTCATTGTTCCAAGTACAACGTAGTAGCAAAGTGTAATGACGAGTTTCCTTTCACTGGTGTTGAGAGTTAGCTGTCCCTGTGAGTTGTTTTCTTTCAGAAAGTTACGGTTGTGCTGTGAAAAATGAAAGCTAGGTCATTCTTAGATATTCAATCACATGAAAAGAACTAACTGCATGTCAGTTAATATGCACAACAAGACACACATCAAATGCAGACAATACAAAAGCAAAGGAAAACAGACAATAGGCAGGTCTGCACCTGTGACGATCGTATGCTTCTGAGAGGGGATTAAAGTACACTTAGATGCTTGTATGATGCAACTAAATGTAAGTACTAGTATCTTATTATTGGAATGAATGCAACGTAATACGTTTCTTCAGATGCAGTAGATGTGGAAAAATGTAGACCTTTGAGCTATTTTGAAATACGATTGTTTTTTCTATGGGGCCATAGATTACAATTTGTACATGAATACATCTACAAGCAAGATTGGGCAATTTTATGAGTAGAGAAATACTATTTTAGCTCATATCTGTAACAAAGTACATTGACTCTACGACAATTCTGCTACTAACTGATGAATCATTATATTAATATCACCTTCACTACCAAAGTTAAAGTTTGATAGTGGTGTATGACTGTCTCTACCTGCCAAATAATCCAAAGCACAATTATTAGAAGTGACGATCCTATGGCGAGAAGAACACTGACTGGCAGGATGATGGAATAAAAGGTCACCTCCCTGTTCGTAGGTGTGCAGAAGAGTGGTGGAAAGGTAAATGTGGCAAAGCCACTGGTCTCAAGAACCACTACAATGGGTAAGATGGGCATTATTGATGATATGAGAAAACACAACACATGGAGATACTTGTAATAGCCAGCAAGTGCAACCCTTCTCGACATCAGTGGCCATTTAAGCTTTATAAACATGGTGACAACATGAAGGAACCACAGCAGTGACATGTGCAATAACAGGAACATGAAAGTGGCTCCTTTAGAGAAAGGATAGAAACAATATGTGGAATAAGACTTTTATCAAATTATTGCACGGAACGTATATACCTGATGCATTGCAGAATGTAGAAGGGTTGCTGAGGCTTGTGATGAGATCTGGTGAAGTGCAGAACAGCCTGCTCCGATCCATATAGTTGGTTAAAACTAGAAGTACTAGAGGATTTATGCAAATCGAAAATGACATAATGCTGCTTGGTTTTCTTATTGTATATTTTTCGCAACATACATAGCACTTCTGCATCTCCTGTGATGTAAATGATAAGCACTTTAGGGAATATAAACCTGCATGAGGTACGGAATCAACTGGGTCACGTCCTTAGCTAGTCAGATGTTTACTTACATTGTCCTTCTTTGGTGAATAATAATTGCGCAGAAAAATATTGCACAAACAGTTCCAAGTGATGCAGAGATGATGGCTGATATTTCAAGCATGAGACCTTTGTTTGTTACCCATCTGTCACATCGAGGCCTGCAAGTTCCATTGAATGTAAAGAAGTCATCTGAACACTGGTACTCTGATGTGTTCACCATCATATGAGCTAGACTGGTCTTATTACTGTCATCTGATGTAGCAAGATATAATGAATGACAGATGAGGGTTGGAATATATGGAACCTCTAGGCTTGGTTGTTGTGTGACTTACCTATGCACGTTCTGTATGTTGATTCTGTTGGTAGAGTGGTGCATTTGGGCAACAGACTTTCTTCTCCAAATTCAATTACCTTCTGCCACTCGTTCCGGCATACATCAGTACTGATGTATAAGCAGTCTTGTGAGGAGGGATAGAAAATGCTGCCTGATTTGTCACAAATTGGAAATAGGTAGAGGCACATGAAAGGAATCAGATCCTCTTCACACAGTTCAGAGCCATATAATGAAATAGCCAATGAGATGAGGCCCACAATGGAATCACTTGTTGTGGTATCGGTCTTTTCGTCTATGTACAACTTATCACTGTTAGTAGTAGTGAAGCAGTCCTGATATTGTTGGAGGAGACTGTAGCATGGCGAGCCTGTGTTAGAGTAAACTTTCATTTGGCATTTTGAAGCTGTTGCATTATCTGGTAGAAAAGCAATATTGAAAGCCTAGAAATTTGGAAAGGTGATTAAAAATATGCACTGCTTATGAAATTGCATACAACTTGACTCGAGCACTTCTAATCGCGCTAAGTACGTCATCGAATATCAGTGTCCAATGTGGAATCGTTTTCATTGCGTGTACTGCGTGGAGACTTTATAATATCTGCATTAGGTCCCCTCTTCGTGGCAGCGATCCCATATAATTGTAAATGAGTACCGAAGAAATGTAGGTCAGAATGATTCAGTGAAGCCATGCTTGTGTTAATGCGTGAGTTTCGAAGAAGAAATGGCGGGGAACAATAGTCTAGCTCGCAGCCATCTCGAAGGGCCTCGAATTCCTCATACATGCATTCTTTTCTTCCCCCTACACACACACACACACACACAATCAATGAAGAAGTTACGTGCCAAACATATCTGGTTGCGCGTAACTAAGACCACGAATGCTTAAGTTCACACCGCAGGCAACAGCTCAAGCTAAGGGGCAGGGGATCAGCCTCAACGGTTGTAGCTTTCATAGCTTTAGGGTTACAGTCAAAGATTGAAATGCATGGATTAAAAAGGAAGTGAGGTCTACATAAAGCAATGACGTTATCTTACACTGTAGTTAGGCTCCGCCCATGCAAAGCTTGCAGTGCTCGCCGATATACTCTCCGCATAGAAAGCGTACCTGATATTGTATCAGTTCGTTGACTACATTCATTTGCTATTATGCAAGGGTCAGCGTGTATTGTTATCTGGTTTGTCTTACAGCCGCGGCGCCTTATATGTTCACCTAAACAAGTAAAGCAATTACTGTTATTACGCATTCTACAATTCGGTACGAATAGTTAGCGCACTCAGTCGGCATAACTCAAAACACATCACGTATCAATTAAGAGCTCGGGCATCATCTTTTGACACTCCCTCGCCCATTTGGTTCGCGCGACAGCTCTACACTTGCTCATTGTATAGCTATGTAGCTATGTACCTGTACAGCTGACGAAAATATTATATTATTTTATTCACGGCCCATGCATGTACACGTAGGTCCTATAGTATACGTTGGCCTTGCGTGTCTACGCATTTCAAAATCCATTAAAATATATATAGCCATGCATTTGATGCGCTCTCACCTTAGGTACGAAGTTGTATAATATGCTGGGCAAGGAAATCACTCCACACACGAGGATAATCGATAGCACTACAACTGACACTCTCCCTCGCTTTTTCCACTTTGTCAGCCGGTTAATATGCCGTGTAGCAAGTTCAAGGTTCGCTCGTTCTGTTCTCCGTCGAATTTGTTTGCTCAAACGTTTCCATTATATATGGTCCGAATGACCTTGGCGCATGAATGCAATGTATTTATTACGACCCGACCCCACCCGAAAGAGGTGGTGCATGATGCAAAGATGCATGAGAAAATATCTGAATTAGTCTGGCCTTGTATTGCCTGTTCATGTACAGAAACTACAACTTATCTCGAGGATTGTCTGATTGCATCATGTATTTAATTTATTTAGTGCTGAGCAGCTATCGTGATGTGCTAATGCACATTACTCTCTCTCTACGTGTGCCACACACACAAACACAAGTTTCCGCAAGACGCATTCCATGCTTTGTTATCTTATTATGCAATTAAGACACAATAAAGACAGCTTACGTAAATTGTGTACGTATTACAGGAAGGCACAATCTATGGGTCTGAGGCGGAGGCTTACAAATAGGACTGTAACAGTACTGTACTTTGTTTTCTAGCTTTTTGCACCATCAATCCTACACTGTACAATTGTTTTTGTTTAAATTTACTTGTAGATGACGTTGCTTGCATGGTCAGTGGGTGAATCCAAAAATTAAATCAGAGGACGCTAAATCTACACCTGATTGGTTTTTGGATTTTTGTCTGCATGATAAGAAAGTTATCTAGTATCTACGTTCGCTTTCAAAGCAGTCAAAGAAGACTTTTTTTTAGTTTATATTGTAATGGAAATATTCAAGCAAATGATCTTTTTAAACGTCATTGCATGCATATATGCAAGGCGGGGAAAGAAAGATAGGAATGTTTTTAGACGACAAAATGTGCTGTAGCTGCCATCCTTCACTCATTCTCATTGAAATTTTAGAACATCAATAATGTGAACTTGTCTGTTTTACTTCATTAAAAAGGGTGATCCTTAGACATATGCACAATTTGCTCTCAAAATGTCTTCATTATCGTATTTCAGTGTTCATAATCCTGGACCCTCAACGAATGCTCATAATCGTGGACCCTCAACGAACGCTCATAATCCTGGACCCTCAACGAATGCTCATAATCCTGGACCCTCAACGAGTGCTCATAATCCTGGACCCTCAACGAATGCTCATAATCCTGGACCCTCAACGAATGCTCATAATCCTGGACCCTCAACGAATGCTCATAATCCTGGACCCTCAACGAGTGCTCATAATCCTGGACCCTCAACGAATGCTCATAATCCTGGACCCTCAACGAGTGCTCATAATCCTGGACCCTCAACGAATGCTCATAATCCTGGACCCTCAACGAATGCTCATAATCCTGGACCCTCAACGAATGCTCATAATCCTGGACCCTCAACGAATGCTCATAATCCTGGACCCTCAACGAATGCTCATAATCCTGGACCCTCAACGAGTGCTCATAATCCTGGACCCTCAACGAATGCTCATAATCCTGGACCCTCAACGAGTGCTCATAATCCTGGACCCTCAACGAATGCTCATAATCCTGGACCCTCAACGAATGCTCATAATCCTGGACCCTCAACGAATGCTCATAATCCTGGACCCTCAACGAATGCTCATAATCCTGGACCCTCAACGAATGCTCATAATCCTGGACCCTCAACGAGTGCTCATAATCCTGGACCCTCAACGAATGCTCATAATCCTGGACCCTCAACGAATGCTCATAATCCTGGACCCTCAACGAATGCTCATAATCCTGGACCCTCAACGAATGCTGAAGATGCATGCCAAGCAGAATTATGATTTCGATTATGCTTCAATTTATTTAATTTTGTTATACAAAAACCCTGTTTGTATTGACTGTGAAAATAATAAACCTCTAGAATGTATTGCACAATACCACATCTGAAATTCTTTGGTTCTTCAATCATGGTTTATACATGTAGGCGTGTTCACCGTGTTGTGTGTTGTGTGAAGGGGAAGATGGGGGGGACGGGGGGGTTGTTGGGGACATATTGAGAGCGGGGACCACTGTGATTACTTTCTGCAAGGAGTCATATCATAGCAAGATATCCCATCTCTCTGCATTGAGACATCAGATATTACATATGCGGAGGTAACAATTGCAAATGAATTAAGCTCCATATCTGTGGAGCATTAAAATGTCTGTATTAATCGATTTCATTATGGCGAAACTGATCTGTCCCTCAATTTACAAAACAATCGCCCCGCACTTTGCATAGTTACACAATGTGCATACTCCTCTGTCTTTGTGTTAGTGAAACAGTCCTATAGTATGAAAAGTGTTGGGTGTCATGTAGGTTATATAGTACAGCACAAATCAGGGCATGAAACACCAAATATGTGAGTCACAAATCATTGATTCCTTTGTGATTTATTTTATTCTATACTTCTTATGATTCATATTAATTATTTTTTGTGAATTAAATGGATCTAGAATCATGACTACATCACACTACATTTTGATGAAGTGGGTGTAGAATGTCTGGATCTAAATGGCACATCAGTTATCCCATTGGAGATGCTAACTATATGGCTGTCCTCATCCTCGTCAAAGAAGGAATTGACGGACTCAGCTGATGAAGGTGATGTTCCAAACTTTTCCTTGATCAGCGCTTTGATGATGTGAAGAGCAACAATGGCGTCACATGCCGCATAGGTTACCTTTGGTGGTGTGGACAAAAATGAGAAGTTTTAATGTACCAGTGATTCAAATACTGTCCCAATTGCACGGCAGATGCACGATTAGTTCCAAGTATAGCATAGAGTGGCTCACTCTATAGGATCCGTTGTATGCTTACTTGGCTTGCAGACAGTCTTTCTGCTTCCCAGTTACTGCATTGGTTTGTTTTGTCCAGATCCTTGTATAGCACGTGTTGAACTACTTTCCGTAGCCCCATCCGTTTGAAACTGAGTAAAAAAAAAAGGACAAAACTTGTTGTTAAAAAAACTTGGCTGCAAAAAAAAAAATAGTTGCTGTTATCAAAATTTTACATTCAAATCCACTGAGAAGAGCAAAAGATCTGCTGCTTCTCATTTGTGAGGGATGTAAGTCACTTTGCATTGTTACGGATTATGCCAAAATTATACTAGTCTGCAGTTCAGAGTTAACATATTTAAATTGAGTTTGATTTCAGAGCTATCAGGCATTTATCGAATTCAATGCATCCACAATGCAGAATAACACCTGCCAATTACAAGATATCCCGTCATCATTCTACTCATTTGAACTTTACCTATGTCCACATTTTGGAGCAAAGAGCTTGAGGTCCACGCATCCCATTACAGAGATTCCGAAAGCTTCTTTCAACTTCTCAGCATCAAAATTGACACCTAGACCAAACTTTAGTACACTGTATGGAGGACAAGCAGCGATATATAGCATCATTACCCCCACTCCTCAAACACACACACACATACACACACAGATGCACACCCACATTCCTATTGAATACTAACACTTTAAATCGTTGTAAGAAGCAAGAAAACAGCCCTAGCCGGACCACGCGCCCAATTAGCAATGCTAACCATCGATAAAACATAGGCTATATCGGTACAGCATGCCCCTTTCAAATCAGTAAATCGCCACAAGCATAGAGACTGTACCTATCCCATCTGCATGCAGTCTTAGCACGTACTACCTTTTGTCTTTCAGGAGTTGTTCCAGCTTGGGCGTGAGACACCGCGTGTTAATTAGGCGTACCAGGACGCACTTCCTGTCCCGCGGAAACGCCAGCTGGAGGAGTGCCACGGGGAAGAGAGGCGGCCGATCTCGCACACCGCAGCCCCACTCACAATCCAGCCCCACGGCTGTCGGGAGGCTCGCTACTTGGGTCCGGAAGTACTCCTCGCATTCCGCCACAGTGTTAACGACAGTGATTTCGAAGTCTCCCGGGGCGAAATATTCGAGCGCCTCTCTTTGCGCCATGTATGTTTCGTGATAAGCGAGGACAGCTCGTTAGTATTAGTACTACTTGCCTGGCTTAGTCTATGTATATAATCTTCTGCATGACGTCGGGCTTTAAAATAGTAACTGCAGTTAACACTGCCCGTATATGGAAGTATAAGCTTCTGCGTGACCCGCCCACTTCCAAACCACATGTAGTGCACTCTTGGATGCCGACGTGCTATTTTCGCACTCAAGACATGTATGACAACTGACATGGGCAAAGGGACCTGAAGGCAAGTCGCAAGCATCTATATCCTCGCACCTCGCTGCTTATATGATCGAATAGATAATTTTGGAACGGACACATCATACATGATTCCGAGTTGCAGGATGAGTCAACGAATTCAAGATAAATACACTCGGGACAAAATGATCTAGTTTCAGCGTTCAAAAATTATGATACATGTATGTACGAGGGGGACGAGGGGGAGAATACATGTATGTACGAGGGGGACGATGAGAATACATGTATGTACGAGGGGGACGAGGGGGAGAATACATGTAGAGACACTTTGTTTTGCCAGTCATATAATCTGATGGCCTTTTACAGCAGATCTTTAACCATCAATTACATGTTTTTATTTATGCATATGACAGTGCCACGGTCATTTTTGACATTCATCAATGTAAAGTCAACACTTTCATTGCATTTTCTTCATAGAACATACTATATACCCTTTCTATACCTTCAGTTTCTGACAACCTGCTGATTTTAAGTTGTGAATATTTCTCTGAGCAGACTTACATATAGCAATGATACAGTGTCAACATATGCATATGAGTATATGGTGCTCTAATCATTTTTACAACTCTCTTAAATGCGTCTCCAGGCACATCAGTAATAGTCATATTTTTGTACGACACAATACGTGCATTATACATTTCTAAATTATTTATGCTATAAAAACATCTGCTTTAATTTAGCATCAGTTACAGTACTCAGTAGTTTCAATGTCTCCTATAATTTCTACATGTACCACATCAACCATCTGTTTTTTTTTTTTTAACAAGTAAATTATTTTAACTTCAACATGGTGCTTGTCATTATTATCTGGATTGGCTTCAACAACAGGAGTATCAGTTTAGATATAGCAATATTTGAATTATGTAGCAATTATTTTTCTCAAATTCTTCTATCTGATCCTCCTTAACCAAAAATATTAATGTTGATGTTGATAAAACTGGTAACCCATTGTAACTAGTGGTATTTTCTTGTGCATCTCTGTCGAGGGAACATATCACTTAGTACAGCCATGTAAAACAGTGTATCGTCATCATTCATTGCATTGATTACTCTTTGCATTTTTTGTACTTTAGAGAGCAATTCAAGATATTGTTCCTTTTAAGAGGGAAATATTTTACATTGCTTACAACTTGTTTAAATCCGAATCATTAAGTTAATTATTCTTTCATATTTAATATTTCGAATCTCTGAATCATGATTTTTTTAAATGTGATTCTTAATTAATTTTTATCAGTATTTACTCTAGCTATCACACATTTTTCACCATAAACATCACTGAATTAAGTTATTTGCACCCTTTATTTTTAAACATGCTATCAGATAAGTAAATATGCTTACATGCGTTAGTTTCAGCTATCCTTGAAAACGTGTATTTATCAACCATTTTCCCAGCAATGGCTTTTTGCTGTTATACTACTTCTTAGTACTGCTCTAGATCCCTTGCATATATCTATTATAGTTAACATTCTCTAATTATAAGCAATTAGTATCATTAACATTCCATGTATCAAATCACAAGAGTCCCTCTGATTGGCCTTGTGGTAGTGCTCTATGATGACATCTCAGGGACAACTTGTTGAAACTACTTCACTATTTCACACCTTGAGCGTAGTGAAAATTTTGAAATAGTGAAGTCAGCAGTATGTGGTATCGAAGATATACATTACATTTGTCACACATGCAATTGAATTTCTTCCCAGAGAAGCATGGCCAATTGGCTTCAAATTAACAGTACAAGTCTAGTCAAAATTTCAGTATTAATTATTGAATTTCTCTGTTTGACCTTATGTTGCTAATTATTCTACTTTCCATTATAATTTATTTGCAGTACAGACTTAATCCAGCTGAAATAGTTAAATCTGTTGCCAGCTTCCACATGTAGTTCCCCTTGAGTGCGAACAATTTAATTTAATGATCGCATGTTCAAGCATGAATTTTCTAACTAGTGCAACTGTTCTATAGGCAGCTCTTGATTATTTGCATGGTCTTCTGCAGTTTTGCATAGTCGGCAGAACTTTTTGCAAGTGGTCACATCTTGCTTTCTAAAGGCCTGAATCAGAATTAAAACTGGATAAAAAACTATGAACAAATATGGGAATGCAACTGCAATCATGTTGATCGCAGATTCTGCTGCATTCTTGAACACCTCACACAACTCCTCCAGATCACGTCCTGACTCGCCGCATACAAAATAGTTGTTCAGGCTCGGAGTGAGATTGTTAACTCCCAGTGAACTTGTAAGCAATGATATTAGAAAAAATGCACGATACATGAGAGAGACACAGAACATCATCATCAACCTCCGCTGCACCATCCTTGGTTTAGCTTGTGTGCTAATTGTCTTCTCTGGCATTCCTGTGTAATGCTTGTACACAATCCATAGCAAATATGACAGAATAGAAGATCCAATACCGGAGATAACACTTATGGGCAGAACAGTACAATAGTAGGCTGCCTCCAGGTCCCTTGGAGTACAGAGTAGTGGAGGAAATCCAACAGCAGCAAATCCACCCAACTCAAATATAATGACCACTGGAATGATGGGCACAACTGCACACAGTACCAGAAGTGTCAGATGGACATATTTGTTGCAATGTGTTTTTTGTATTGATCGTGCATGGAGTGGGTTTTTAAAGATCCAGAGCGTTATACTGTTGCAGACAAGCCATGTTATACTTAGCTGAAACAATGCATAAATCAATGTTGCTCCTGCAAGAGACAACATGACACGTGTTTTGAATACAAATTACAATAAAGTGCTGGTATCAATAAATGTATCCACCTACCATACCTGATACACTGCAGTACAGGGATGGCGAATCAGGATTTTCATACAGATCAGATGCAGAGCAAACCAATACTTTTGGGTAGATACTATTAAACAGAATCATCAGGTCTGCCAAAAACAAGATACTAAATGATTGCTCAGTAACAAAGTTAGAATTCCGCTGGCATGCATGCATGTCAAAATCAGCATTTACTCATAATTTCATACTGTATTTGTTCCTACATATTGCCAAAATCAATAAACAATGCAAGAAAAAACAGCCTGTCAAATAAATAGTAGCTGTTAAAATCAGGATGAATTATCGAATTGAAATGATTAGGGTCAAGGTGAGATTTTGCTAAGTAAAACACTTATACTACTAACTGTAGTAGATGTTCTATATATTTAGATCTATAGGAACTTAAGCCAGTGTATTTTCAATTTTGCTGTATTGGCCTTGGGCACATGCCTTTCTACGATAGATAACGTGATATGACTATTAGTTAGGCTTTGAAATGAATGAATTATTGTTCTTGCTGACAAGAATCAATTATCCTCACTGAAATGTATGGATCAATGCAGATACTAAGAACTGAGGGAGACACTGAATGGTGTTTCTTTTTCCCCAGCTAAAAGGATGGCCTCATTTAAACTTGGCAGATATGTATAGTGATAATGCAGTAACCACTGCAGGCTTATGTCAGAGAGAACTTCCAGGCTGACTGCCTTATAGGTAATAAGTTATGTGCATCATATCAGCATAAAAATCACAAGACTCGGTTATACTTATGCAATACATCATAGCATGCTAATCTTGTAAAGAAATGATCCAAGCATCTGCACCTTTCTTAAAAGGCCACCACAAGCCAATTTGTGCATTTTTGATAATTGTCCTGCTTTCTATGGAGTTACACATGCATTGTTCTGATGTTGGTTTACCTTTAAGTACTGATTGTACACATATAACTTTCGTGCACTTGAAAAGACAAACATGTTTGCGATGCCTGTACAATAATCAGCAATAAAGAAATTGCATCATTGTTGCTCTTTTATTAGAGATGCAGAGACTATGTAATTTATACATATAGCCACACAAACACACACATACACACACAAATACAAACACACACATGCACACATACACATAAACACACATACGCACATACACACACATACACACACAAAACTCACTTATTGCTGACATGTTTGCACTCATCACCATAAAAAAAAGCTTTGGTAATGCAAGTCTGGGAATAAAGTCGCTAATTTTAACATACAAATGTTAATAAGGAATGTGAAACTCACAATGTTTTCCACTGGGTAATGCTGAATATAAAATATGCCATTTGTAAAAACAGGGTAAGTACTCCTAATACAATTAGAGTGATTTGCATTGCTCTTCCTCGTGATGTTGTCCATCTTCCACATCGAGGCTTGCATGTGCCATTGATGAGGAGAAAATCTGTGCCACAATTTGTTGTACCTGAAGAGTTGCTTTCAGTTTCAAATTTAGAAATTTCACTTGCTGTTTATGTTTGTGAGAGCAGAAAAATCAGATTTATGAATAAAATATTTTCATCTCGGCAGCAGTAATGGTTGTTAAAGTGATAAAAATCTTCAGTGTAGTGATGGGATAATTAAAGGTTTTTGACAGTAATTAAGTTCCAGTTAACTAAAAATGTTCTGTTTGTGGTGCAGTTAAGTCAAATAAATTCATTACCTTTTCCATATTTCTTCAGTTAAGTCATAGTTAACTAAACTGGTTTTTGCCACAACCAAGTTATGTTAAGTTGACAATTTAGTTAAACAGTCACATGAAGTTTATATTGTTCAAACGAGGGGGGGGGGCTAAAAAAACTGGGGGACCCCATCGTCCAATATTGTAGGGCTTAATGAGAGGATTGCAAATCTTCTTTCAAAATAAAAATCGGACGTAAAAGAAAGAAGATACAGTAGGGGTACCACCCTACACCCGTTACATTTTCACATATTTTTGTATCTTTTTTGTTTCGCATTGGATTTACACGGGAGTAGTATTGATCTATTCTCCCAGCCAAATATCCTCATGAGATCTCACACATAATCGCTAGACAATTGTAAAACCGGCAGTGATGGATTTAAAGTTTAACCCCCTAGTGGTAATTTGGTAGGAAATAACCACAAGGGGGTTAAACGTTAAATCTATCACTGCCAGTTTTATAAGTGTCTAGCTATTATGTGTGAGATCCCATGAGGTTATTTAGCTGGGAGGAATAGATCAATGCTACTCCCGTGTAAATCCAACGCGAAACAAAAAAGATAAAAAAACACGTGAAAATGTAATGGGAGTAGAGTGGTACCCGCTACGCCCCCCATTTTTGATCCCTCGTATCTTCTTTCTTTTACGGGGGTTCCCACAGGTATTTTTGCCCCCCCCCCCCCCCCCCCACTTGAGTTCGAATTGGATTTTTTGCATTCAAGATTGTGCTGTTCTGCTTCACTGAAATTGCGTAGCCTGCTCTAGAAGAAAAAAATGCTCAGAACAGGCTCAAATAACAATATTTCCTGCTATTTTGGAAAATAAATGTTTTGCTCTTTTCTTTTGATCCAAAACTCCAATGGGTCACACTCTTTGAGTCAATCTTGGTATTGTCTAATATGATTCCATTTCTGGGTCAAGTATATTGGGCCAGGATTACGTTAAGATATACAACATTTAATTAATTATAAATTAAAATTGATGTTGTAGGATTTGTATTTATAAAAAGTAAGGCCAGAAACAAGGGATTATTGAAACTATACATTCACAAATTCATAACAATTACAGACCTACATTTAGCTAGTTGAGGTAAGAAGATTTGTAGATTTATGAATTTATTATTGTATAACACTCCGATTCAATGTGGGACAGAACTTCTGACATACATGTATGTGTATTGCACATAAATGTAATCATAATTATATTATAAATTTATATGGATTGACAAAGGAACAAAAGATTCTTTCTGCATGAAGCGCTGAAGTACCAAAAAGATACATGCAAGCCCATTTGAAAAATGGGAGTCAACAGTGATTTGCATCATTATCATTAGCATGTCTACAAGTAAGCATACCCAATGGAGGCACCAAGAAATCCTTAACTAATTCATTATATCTAGTTAAAAAATAAAACTAATTAAGTTAAGGTAATTATCGTGCTTAACAATATGTACTGAGTTAAGTTATAGTTAACTACCACAAGTGTAAGTTAAGTTAATAACTGCACTAATTCACTTAACTGACCCAAGTTAAGTTTAAAAAGTAGTTAACTATCCCAACACTACATCAGTGACCATTAATTAAGTGCATGGATTGTTGGAAAAGGCATTGAATACTGCAGACTAACTGCTAGGTAGTACTCCATCTGAAATTTTCCTTCAAAACCATATCTCAAGCAGGCTGATGAAAATCACACATGCATGTACCCTTTCACTTGCGGCAAAAATATGGAACACTAACTTCGGTTACTAAATCCTGTACTAGTATAGGATTTGCTTGTAGATGCGCTTCAGCATAGAGATGGATTTTATTCAACTTTCATGGACAAAGCATATAGCAATGATGTGCAGCATAATATATTTTGCACTCTCATGTAACTTACTCAGACTTGAGGTGCATGAAGAATTTTCTCGAAGTGTGGCACAGTTTGGCAATATGGATCCCCACCCACGTGTGATGAGCTCGTGCCACTCTTCCCTGCACACCTCTGTGCTGACACGCAAGCAGTCTTGGGAGGACAGACACAGTGATGTACTGTTAGATCCATTGCACACAGGAAACAGATACAGGCACATTAATGGTAGAATGACTTCTCTGCAAGCATTATTGAACTGAAGCAGATTGTTGAGTACCACTATCATTGCTTCATTGTCTTGCGATACGTATATGTGAGTGATGTTATTCAGAGTTTGCTGTCTACCGAGTACATTGTAGCAAGGAGAAGACGTTCTATTGTATGGCAGCTGCTGGCATGAAAGAGTCTGTACTTTATTGTCGTCCTCCTGTAAAAAAAAAAAAAAAAAAAAAAAAAAAGATGACATACTGAGTATAAACTAAAAGCCAGTCAAACGGCTATTGAAAAATGTGACCTACACACACACACATGATACCTAAATCTAAAAATAACACGTAATCTAAGCTTTGCATAAGCATGCCACGGTGTCGGGTGCCAACTTTGGTCCTACAGCTGGTGCAGTTACACTAAGGTTGTCAATTCAATTCTAGTCCAGGTGTGCCGGTGCGCACTAGTACAAAAGCCTTGTTATTAAAACTAAGGTGACCTTATATAAGAATGAGCATTCAATGTCAAGCTGGGGGGGGGGGCTCATTTTCAGTTTTTAAACTGGCCATTTGGTAACAAGGGACTAAAGGCTTGTGGTAAGGCTCCTATACTTGGTTTGGTGGGGCCGTTTGGCCCGACGACTGGATCGAAGGTCTTATGGAGAGGATACAGCAGTTCTCTTTGGCGAATCGGCATCAGTGATGGAGTAAAGCATAGATATTGGACAGTGGCGGATACAGGAATAAGGCAATGGGGGGGGGGGGGGCGGTTATATTGGAGGGGCAGCATATTTTGGAGCGCGCTCTTCCCCCACCCCCCCCCCCCCCACGGTCCCCCTACCTTCCACGTCACATTGGGTCTGGAACTCTGGGGCTCGCCATAAATTAACCTTTCACGCATCCATGCACGATACATAACGTAATTATTTTTTTAATACACAGCACACGCATGATTTTATGAAGTATGATCGACAACAATTAATACAATAATGATTAACTTGATCAGTTGATGCAGAGATACAATGCACACACATGCTTTAGTGCTACTGTGGTAGTGAAACACTACAGCAACAATCAGACAATAAAGTTTAAGCGCCTCGCACGGCCTGTGGTAGCGAAGTGGTTTTTGTGGCAGCAGAGAAGAATGTGAGGGACATTCGGAGCACCCTGACTTACCCATGATCAAGTCCACGCTGTTAGCCGGTAAACAAATATTTCTTGGGGTCACAGTTGTGGCAAGGTGTGACACAGCGCATATGTGTCGGACAGTAAATAAATGGCACAGGAATTCGAAACTGACTACGAAAGTGGTACCTACGAGTAATTGTCAACTGAGTTCCAGAGCCAATATTCGTGCCATTGGCAGCAGATAGCCGAGAGCCGAGGATGGGAGGAGCATGAGCGTATACTACATGGGTCCCTCGGTGGTCCATTGAAGATTAGCAAATGATTCCTCACTGGAGATGGAGGTTGATAAGCCTACTGCAAGCAGTTGCCGGTGATAGACAAGCATCCTGTTTTAAGGAGTTACACTGGTGAAAAATACATCATTCAGGGACGAGTTTCAGCGAAGGCTACAATCGGCAAGTGTTGCAGTTGCAGTTCACTTGTGGCAGATAACGGGTCATCTTTAATAGTTGTGTAATTTGAAACCAACCGTTCTATCTTCATAACTGTGGCTGAAAGTTGTTTACAGGAAGTACTGGACAGACATGCTTCCCAAAGAGGATTCGGATCATATAAGCTGCTTCAATCTCTCTTTAGCGAAAAGCGTCTTCACGAATTCAAAGGTGGGCACAACAGTAAGTGCTTACAGCTACCAGACCAAATTCAAGCCTGGAAAGGAACAAGGCAAATGCAGGCATCCTTAGGACCGACATAGTCGATCCCATAGCCTCACGTCCTCGGGGGCTCCAAAGAGATTTTATGAGTTTATATTTAAGCTGATGTATCCCAACAGAGGACCCAAGGACTTACTGATCTCTGATAATAGTACAGCCTTCATGGACTTTGCTAACTTTGATAAAAGAAATGGGTTTAGACATGTGAGGTGTGCTCCATATCTAGCTAGTAATGGTCTAGCAGAACTTTCAAGGAAGCCTGAAGAAGATGGCTATTGGGGCAGGAGAGGGGCGGGGATCACATCATGTTCTCTTGTTCCCAGACATGGGAGTCAGAGTTAGGAGGGAACAAGAGTGCCAGATGAAGAATCGTGATGAACACGCTAAGGATCATATGTTGTTCAGAGTGCGCGACCAGGTGTATACTCGCAACTTCAGTGGTCATATAGGTGGCAACCATAACATGACTCTAGTGATGGTTGACAAACAACAAGCACATACAAGATCAAGGTGTGTGCGACATCACACGTTGATAATGTATGTGCTTGTTGACTTTGCTGAAGGCCTGCAGGTAGAGGCTTGCAACTCTTCCTAGCACATCCCCGAATATGATGCTTATCCAACAGGGGCACCAGAAGCTCCTGAGAATGTATACATTCCAGAACCCTAAAATCCCCCATTTGAAGTTGTTCACCAGCCCCAGGCTCTACCAGAACCTCTAGACGACCTGGGATAGCAGTTTCAATTCCTGTCAAACCAGTTGTTGTATAATTGTATTTGAGGTAGTACATTGTATCCATTATATAATTTATGTTGTATTAAATAAGTGACTGGAGGAAAGAAGGGGAAAGAAATCATGCAAAACTGAGATCAATGCAGGGGTTATTCATTCCTTTCTATTCATCTTAGTTGGATACATGCAAAAAAATGTCTACGATATTAATTGGTTAGTATTTCAATGTATATGCAATGAAGTTAGTCTGTCTTCTTGTGTCTCATGTGAAGTTCACCAGTCTCCTAATCACACTAGGCTAGCTGAACATGCACATGCAATGCAAACATAGCATAGAGTTTTATCCAGGGGCATGGGGGGGAGGAGGGAAGGGGGCTGAGTACAGATACAGCTACTGATGGTGTGTGTGTGTGTGTGTGTGTGTGTGTGTGTGTGTGTGTGTGTGTGTGTGTGTGTGTGTGTGTGTGTGGAGGGGGTAATGAAAAACACTATATATATAGCATTGCTAGGCCTTGAACTGTCAAGGATCTCAGTGTGGAGAAAATCATGCATGGACTATGAATGTTGCAAATCACTCTTGTCTTTCTGACTTCATGCAATGGGTCTTAATGGAACCCTTTGAGAGCTGTGCAAAGCCCTGATACAGCTGCCTAGTCTATTTCTGATTGCTCATGTGCGCTAAAGTGATCGAGAGCTCTCTTCCAGTTGGAAAAATCATCAGACATAAACGTTGCATATGAATCCTTCTCTCGTTATGTAGCTGGAAGAGAAATTTGCATCTTGACAGCATTTGTACAATTATAAGCTGACACAGCGTTTGTCCATGTCATATTTGATCCAGTTGTACTTTGCTTCGAACTGGGCTGGAATCTTCTACCCGACCATATCAGACCTATAGTTTCATTATACTTGTTTGAGGTCACCTAATTCACCTCCGCAACGTGTTCGTGATCAGCTTCTTCTATATCCACGGGATGTACGCCTGCATCTACATGACTACATGTACTTCACTCTGCTTACTAGGTTCAGCTGCTATTAACCGGTCAATTCCCACTTTTCATCGTCGTTGTGCGCGTGTACAATTGCAAATTAGAAGGCTATTTAATTACAATATTCGATATCACACGCGCACGCAAGCCTACCAACATTTAATGATATGAATAAGTAGGCCGGAAGGGAGTGGGGGGAGAGGGGAGGGAGGAGGGGGGGTGGGGGGAAATACTCTACGCCGCATCTATGCATGCAAACATATGTAAACGGAAACGGCTTATCTGCTGGCGCGCTTGATAAACGAGACTGAGGCCTATACCATCTCAGGTTACAAAACCCGCTTCAGGAGAGAACACCAGGAGCTTCAGAGAAGAGGCACTTCACACTGCACTATATGCAGGGGAATCTTTGTCTAAGGACATTAGGCCACTCCAAACTGGACTTTAGTTTCCCGTCCACCCTTCCTCGAAAATATGATGCGGGCGGGCGGCGTATTTGTATCATTGTATTATTGTGAATATGATTAATTTCGGTGCCCAGACCTTACATCACAGTACACGCTCCAAAATGTTGTAGCTCAATCGAAATGCATGCCAATAATTTCATTCTTAATGCCACAATTATGATTGTATCTAAGATTAGTACAAAAAAAAACCCTACCAAAACACTTGACTATATCGTGCAGCAAAATATTAAGGTCCCCAACAGAATCTAAATTCTCTTTGTCATTCCCAACCTTTGCACTCACAATTGTATGCTGCTTCCAGAGTTCGGGTTGTTGTAAATGAAACCTTGTGAAAACAACCTACCAAAAACACCACAGGAAACACCAAAAAAGAATAAATCATAAATAAGCACGTGCGCCTATAGACGGAAAGCAGTGTCATTCCGGGAAGATCGGCGGCTATATGCTGTTTTTTAAGATTGATAAACAAACAAAAAACATGGCTGCCGACTTTCCTAGGATGGCACTGCACCCGCGCGATACCTTTCTTCGCTTACAGTTTCATAGAAGGTGCTAACAGTGAGTGTATCATCATGTGTTTCTAGCACTGTCCACGTTAGCAGAGTCTTCTTGCAACAAACATCAAAAACATTGACGCTTATTAAAACCATCGTCGCATTACAATAGCCTAGCCAAAATGGTGCAGGATTATTAATAAGCAGACCATTTATTGAAGTTGACATTTATTAATTATTCAAATAATACAAAAGTATGTCTTTAATAAGCAATAATACAAGTTTTAGGCGGTCGGCTATTTAGCATGCGGGCGGGGACGGGAAACTAGAGTCCAGTTTGGAGTGGCCTTACCGCATCATTGTTTCCGTTTTCTTTCCTCTTGTTTTTCTGCTGGTCTTGTAAACACCACTCGTGATAAGGCCCGCTACGTCATGCCTACACAACAATCGCGATGCTGTACAGTATACCGCGCTGCTCTGTGTGCAGGTCAAACTTGGGCGCACGTAAAACTAAAAACGTATAAAAGGCCGGCATACATGGCACAGCTCAGGTGACTGTGACCTCGGTTTTGGGTGGTTCGC